>VSMD01119408.1:53638-138917 GCA_008750895.1 Mirza zaza | reverse complement strand
ACTTCTCATTCTGGACATTGCTGTCTATTTTGAACTCTGGGAAAGAATCAAACCTGCAACCATAGCAAACAAAATATTAATATGGAAAAACCATGTTAGCCATTAGGAGTTGCAATTATTAGTATGGAAGAAACGTGCAGACTTTGGTAGCTACCTGTGAAAGAAGATTTTACTGACTTGGTGTTGATAATACTGTGGTAGAAATGAAGTGGAGGTAAAATAGAGGGGAATCCTGGGAAGGCTTTGATTTTGGACAGGTGAGGTAGAGTCAAGGGCTTAATATTTGCTGGTAGCTGGAGATACATAGGTCTATGACTGTTTTCTGATGTCCTTTCTAAGACGACAGTGGAGGGGATCACTTAGGATTCAAGGAGGGAAGACTGTAGTATCTAACCACAACCTTGAATTTTTCTTGGAGAATGGAGAGCCAAGGCAGGGCTGGCAGTACAGGGAAAAGGGCAAGGGGTTAGAAAAAGAGAGGTTGGTCAGCTGTTAATTGGCTATTGGGAGTCTGTAACCCTTGTGTTTGAGGTTTCATTGAATTGTTAAAACAAACTGGATTACTGGGGGTTAAGAAGAAAAATATGCAAACTGAGGTGTCAGGAAACCCAAGGCTGCTCCTGTGGGGTGATGGAAGGTATTCTCTCCCCACCCATAAGGAACTCTTTGTCTTGTAAAAGGCTAAAAGGTAGGAACCAGTGGGAGAAAAGAATGAATGAAGTGCCTGGACTTGGAGAGATGGAAGGAACATTTCTCTTTTAGGGACTAGGTCAGAGATTGAGAGGTTGGATATGCAGAGTTTGAGAAGGAAAAGATGGAAAGGAAAGTACATTTCTTCCGTAAGAGAGAGGATATTAATTGAAGGAGGATGTGATTGTAAGCTTTGTTTTAGGGAATTTAGGGCCAACCTCAGATGAATAAAATGATTGTGAGGAGTTAGCAAAGCTGGAATTAGACCTCTTCGCTTGGTATCAGGAAACTTTTCTAGAATTTGTTGTTTGAAGGGAATTTTTTTTGAGACAGAGTCTTGCTTTGTTACCCAGGCTAGAGTGAGTGCCATGGCATCAGCCTAGCTCACAGCAACCTCAAACTCCTGGGCTCAAGTAATCCTGCTGCCTCAGCCTCCCAAGTAGCTGGGACTACAGGCACGCGCCACCATGCCCGGTTAATTTTTTCTATATATGTTTTTAGTTGGCCAATTAGTTTCTTTCTATTTATAGTAGAGATAGGGTCTCGCTCTTGCTCAGGCTGGTTCCAACTCCGGACCTTGAGCGATCGCCCGCCTCAGCCTCCTAGAGTGCTGGGATTACAGGCGTGAGCCACCATGCCCGGCCCTGTTTGAAGTGAATTAGCCACCAGTATGCAATGATGTTAAAACATTCTGACTTGGTTAGTTATGTGTGTTCCTTTTTCAGCCTCCTAATTTTTACCCTCTTGGCTTCCAAATTGCTGGTCTTATTTGGTAGCTCTTTGATTTCCTTTAATTCTTTAATAATAGGATTAAGTGACTGAAGGTAGTTATAAAATGTGAAAGAAAATAAAGACTACTAGTGCCAGATCTAGTTTCCAAAGTCAAATCTATCTTCTTTCTTTTGGTGTTCTTTTGTCGTAAGTTGAACATGATTTGGTATTTGGGTTATGGTATTTTTCAAAGTAGATAGTTTCTAAATTAGACTTTCTCTGTAGGTGATGTGGTGGATATTACATTGAATCTTTTTTTTTTTTTTTTTTTTTGAGACAGAGTCTCACTTTATTGCCCAGGCTAGAGTGAGTGCCGTGGCGTCAGCCTAGCTCACAGCAACCTCAAACTCCTGGGCTCAAGCAATCCTGCTGCCTCAGCCTCCCAAGTAGCTGGGACTACAGGCATGTGCCACCATGCCCGGCTAATTTTTTCTATCTATATTAGTTGGCCAATTAATTTCTTTCTATTTATAGTAGAGATGGGGTCTCGCTCTTGCTCAGGCTGGTCTCGAACTCCTGAGCTCAAATGATCCGCCCACCTCGGCCTCCCAGAGAGCTAGGATTACAGGCTTGAGCCACCGCGCCCGGCCACATTGAATCTTAAATATATCTTTCTGTTTTCTTTCAAATCAATTTATCTTTAATAACCTGGCAGTAATTTAAAATGTGAAGAAAAAAAAGAGTCAAACTTGTTCCCTTTCTGGAGGATGCTACCATGACTGCCTCACACAAGCATGATCAAAGGCCATGATGAGACTGGATTCCAAAGAGCATGGCTGGTAAAATGATGTCATGGCTCACAGATTGAAGAGTTTGGTTAAGGAGTCTCTGAGGGGGTGCAGGTGGCACAAGAAACATGAAATTTAAGGGACCCTCAGAGGACAGGGCACGGTTGCTGGGTCATGAGCACCTTGAAGCGTTTCTTGATGGTGATTTGGTGTCACAAGTATTTGTTATCTGGGGAGAACCAAGCTGGGTGGGCCGAGCAGGTCTGTTGTCCCATAGGGTCAAATTTCTTCAGCGTATAGACCCACTCTCTCTGGTCATTGAGGTAATACTGGAGAAATATGATCACACTTTAGCCAGAGGTTCCAATTCCGTCTGCACCTCCTTCTCAAATATATCATTCTTAAGGTATATCTACTGAAAACTAAATTTGGAATTCCATTTTCAAGTTTAAAGAAATTTTCAGGGCTTCTGAATGCACCTGTCTGGGCAAGTGATTCAGTGGGCTCCTGTGACCCGAGGGCTTTGGATCTCATTCTCCAAGCTCATGTGTGGTAATATCCTTCAAGAATGTGGTATGAATAAAGAAGAATCTCGGGGACTACACAGATCCCCAAGGTCCTATATAGGACATATCATTGCATCATACAGTGATTGCCTGTTTCAAAAGTGTCCTTTAGTTAGGGTCGGTTTCTGAGGATGAATTACAATTTATGTTTAAATTTTTTTCCTCTATAGTTGTGCATTATACTAGACGAGCACAGTTAGGTTAGTTTGTGGTGGAAACTGATCACACATAAATAGAGTTTAAGCCCATTGCTCTCACTACCCTTATTCCAGGTTGTAAACACTGCACTTAAGGGGGTTAACCTGACAGCAGGCCTGGAAATGGTCCTACAGTGACTCCTAAAATCTCTCAGCTGCTCTAAATCGCCTCTGTATAGCCTGGAATTCTTTCATATAAAATTTCTCTTACCAATCATCTCTTTTAATGCCAGTTTCTTAATGTACATACTTTTGGGGGAATGAAGATAATGGACGCTTGCCCATACCTGGTGGATTAGTTTGTGTTATGCCATTTAATTCATCTCTAACTAAGTCCATCAGCCTGAGAAAAGAACACTTTTTTCTTTTCTTTCTTTCTTTCTTTTTTTTTTAATGGTGTCAGGCAGAGGAATAATAGTGGCATATAAGGCTATGAGAGAGAAGTGCAGGTGTTGACTGGGTGCAATAGCCAGTTGGGGAATTTCGGTGGTTCAAGGATAACATAGTGTAATAGAAGTATGCAGGGGCAGTAAAGAACTAGGGAGAATACTAAAGAGGAGTTCTACTGAGGCCTGATCCATTGTTTTACCTGGAGACGACTCTAAAGGCTTTCTCTTCATGACCTTGGAATTGCCTTAGAAACCTTAGAGTGGTAGATAGGAGGATGGGGAATGATCCAGAGGCTACAGTAGAGTGCTCAAGATAAAAGGAATAGTGATAACCGTTCATGGTAAATGGGAAGTATGTGCTGAGGTGTTGATGTGGGAAGGTAATACCCTTTTTTTTTTTTTTTTGAGCTAGGGTCTCACTCTATCACCCAGGCCAGACTGCAGTGGCATGATCATAGCTCACTCAGCTTCAGACTCCTGGGCTCAAGGGATCCTCCTGCCTCAGCCTTCTGAGTAGCTAGGATTGCAGGTGTGCACCACCATGTCCAGCTAATTTTTTTTTTTTAATTTAAATTTTTATAGTGATGGATTCTCACCGTGTTGCCCATGCTGGTTTCAAACTCCTGGCCTCAAGCAATAATGGCTCTGCCTCCAAAAGTGCTGGGATTATAGATGTGAGTCGCCATGTATGTGTCCAGCCCAGTTTTTGCCTAATTTGCCAGAAATTCAAGAATTGGGTTGAGCTCTGTTTCTCATCCTTAATTGTCTTGGTTGATCTTTTGGTTCTCTTAAATTCGCCAGCTCTGAGGGGAGAAGAGAACACTCCTGTCATTTAGTTGTGCCAGCCTTTCAGTGAGCGTTGCCCTGTAAGCATGAATTTTGGTCTGATTTAAGATTCAGTATGGCGTGTGCAAACTGGTGATCATTACCAGTGTGCCTTTGATGTAATTTGGATGATGCACTGGTGCTTCTCAAACTTCACTCACATGTGTACTCTTAGTTTTCAGGTGAATTCATTCTAGGCAGTGATATTTATGAAGTCATAGGTTTGGTTTGTTATAATAAACTACATATTAAAATAAATTCATAACTATTAAAATATTAATTCATGTACCATCTAAAGTTATTCACATCAGTGGTATGGGAACCATGGTATGTTGGACAACCCTTGGTTAATAGATAAGTAGTGTGGTTAATTTTGGTGGTTTGACTTGTGATTATATGTTTTTTAGCATTTATTTTCTATGGGAAAATATATTTTGTTTCCCATTAGCACTTCTGTGATGGGAGAACAGAAAAGAACTATGTATCATTTATTGCTGATAGTCTGAATTCACTTTTGGTGAAAGAAGATTAGGCTAAAACAATTGGTAATGATTTCAGTACATGTTAAAATATATTTGAGAAAATTATAGTATTCATAATAGTAAAAGATGTGCAGTATTATTTTTTGATTATTTTTAGACTGTTATTAAAGGGAATTCTGATGGAGTTTCTGAAAATGACTCTCAGGGAATTCTCTGAATTTAATTTTTTTTTTTTGAAACAGGGTCTTCCTCTGCTGTCCAGGCTAGAGTGCAGTGGTGTGATCATTGCTCACTCTCACTGTAGCCTCAAACTTCTGGCCTCAGGCAGTCCTCCTGCCTCAGGCCTCTTGAGTAGCTAGGGCTATAGGCATGTGCCACCACACCTAGCTAATTGTTTTTTTATTATTATTTTTTATTTTTTGTTGAGAAAGGATCTCATTATGTTACCCAGGCTGTTTTCTAACTCCTGGCCTGAAGGAATCCTTCCTGGCCTCCCAGAGTGCTGGGATTACAGTGCCCACCCTGGATTTAAATTTTATTTATTTGTTTTGAGTAGATAGTACATTCAAATTTGAACAATAAAAAAGAATGCTCAGTGAAAAGTCTACCTCCCACTCTTGTTCCTAACCACCTAATTGCCTGCTTCACAAAGATGCCAGCTTATGGAAAGTTTTTTTTTTTTTTTTTTTTTTTTTAAAGAATCCGGGAAAATGATAATTTGTCATGATTCTTTTTTTCTTTAAGGCATTGCATATCTACTTCCACTTGCTGTGACTTAGGCTTAGTATTATTTCATTTTGCATGTTGGTAAAGACATTTTCATCTGTTGGCATGATAAACATATACTATAGTAGCCTAAAAGAACTTTTATGTGTGTGGGTGTGGTATGACTCCTAGTAGTAAAATTCATTTAAAGCATAACTTCTACCTTTATTTATCTTTTTGTTGAATCAAAGAAACTGTTGAAAATTTGGTTACTAGTTTCAGAACTGCTTCCGTTTTTAAAATTTCAGGGTAACACATGGAAAGGTAAGTAAGCATGAAAGAAAAAACACATTATGCAGATCATATTTTTAACTCATTTCTGTGGCATGACATTGCATCAGTAGACACAAACCAAGCGTTGAGGGTTGCATGTGAGGTATGGCTTTCCACTCTAGAATTGGGGTTGTGTGTATTGTACATATATGTTGAAAAGTATGCTTATTTGTTTGTATATATAAATGCTCTGTGCTTTTCAGAGCCTACCAGTGTTGAATGTATTGTGTTGAATGAAGGTAAAATGATCAGGGGTTGGTAGAGTAGTGGTTTGTTTACTTTTTCAGCCTTATTTGGTATACTTGCAGTAGGCCACATAGCCAGGGTACTCATTTGTTACCCAAACTTTTGCTAAATACTAGCAAGACACTTTTGAGAGAATAATGAGTTCAGTTTTGAATTGAATACAATTTGATATCTGCATTTACCATCTAGTCTACAAAGTAGATTATAAATAAAAGTTTGGGTGGATGGCAGAAGCCATTATTTAAATATTGTAAGAGGGGGAATAGACTGGTTACCAAGCTACCTGGGCTATTTTAGGTGGTAAGAATAGGTCAGTATTGGTGTTTCCTATTGGGTTTAGAAGTAGATTTAACTGTTAGCCATTCTTTTCCAGGCTTACTTAAGAGATAATTTTTTGTTATTTGGCACCTTATTCATTTAGACTAATATATTACTGAGTATTTTGGTTGCAGGTGACATGGTAGTTTTAATTAAAATGGAATGTATTGATACATAATGAAATAGACTAAGGTTAGACTTGGCTGGCTCCAGGGCTACAAAGGATGTCATCAGGACTGATTGTGTTCTCTTCCTCTGTTGATCATTCTTTCTGTGGTTGGCTTCATTCTCGGAGTTCTCCACAGGGAGGTGAAGATGGCCAACAGAGCTCAAAAGACAGGAACGTGGCCTTTTTTCTATTTTTCTAACAAGGTTTCCAGAGAGTGTGTTTATTATCTTGTTTTGGGGCCTCTGCCTGAATCCCATTACTGGGGCTAGGTCACAGAATCTTCTGGCCACCTTGAGTTCTGCTCACCCTGTGTCGGGAAATGCATGGCCATATATGATCCACTGTTCATCAAGTAGAGGAGGGACAGTTCTAGGAAGGACTTACACCCAGACGGCAGTAATATGAGTAATATGTCTGTTATAGTTGAACAGCTACACGTTACTTCAATAAAATGTTCTCTGTTTTCCTGACTAGCCCAACCTTTACTTCTCAGCTTTCGCCTTGCTTCCTAACTGTTTAAATATAATGTTCTTATAATTCAAATACTGAATTATTAGTATAACTTGATTCGTAGATTAGAGAATACAACTTGGTTCATGTTACTTTGGGAACTCATTTGAAATTACTTAAATGCTTGGCATAATAAAATCATTTCCTAAGGTTACTTTATCTCTTAAGTAGTTTCTAACTCTGGATAATAATACTGGTGAGGAGAAACTTGCCAACACTTCTGTGATACTATTAATATCATACTAGAGCTAATGGAGAAATTTCCATTGTCTTCATGTCTCTTAGATGTTAGAATAGTGAAAATGGTGTTTTAGCAAACTGTGCACTTGAAATATTAAAACTGACTTGTTTTTATTTGGTGCCCTGCTGCTTCATCTGTAAGGCTTTTGGGGTATTTGAAAATAACCCCAAAATGCAGTTCAGGGAGAATTGTGGAGGGCCCTGGCCCTGAGCCCCATGACACTTCCAGAAGTTGATAGAAATCAGGGAGATGATGCGTTCTAACTGGATATTTCTTTGAAAGCTCCAAGGGATTGTAGAAGAGTGGCAGAAACTTCTGGAACTTCTTAGAGTAGATGTTAGCCCAACACTTCAAAGAGCAGAGACTGGAATATCTGTCAGGACTCAAGAGTTTTAGAAAAATATAGGAGGCTTTCACCTTATTTGGGGCTGAGCTCAAAAAGGTTGTTTGGGAAGATTGTTTGGGGAGGCCATAAGGAGGCATTTATATCACTAAATCTTTCTCTACTTAAGATTGAGGGCCGGATGGTGATTTCTTCTCTTACAGGCTATGTGTTATCTCTGATGAGTTTGCTATACCTGCAGAATCCATATAGATTTAATTCATCTTATTGATACATGAAGACATTTGGGAGGAGATGAGGAGAGACTTCTTTTAAAAGAAGCATTATACATGGTCCTGGTCCTCTAGGAACTTGGAGCCTAGGTGAAAAGATAAGACAAGTCTGCACTTGTTTATAACAGTGCTTCTGATTGGTACAAACATTGGTAATTCAGAGAAATGGGCTGGAAGGGACCCCTTAGAACTGCATGGGAGTGGGTTTTATTTCATTGAACTTCAGATCACCTAATCAATAGTTATTAATCACCAATTGTATGTGGAACTAGGCTAAATCTTGTGGGAGTTACAAAGGACAAGCATTCTCAATCTCTAAGAACTTTGTATTAAATATCTAGTTTTTAACAGACAAACAAAAACAATACACAGTAATGCAAGATTATATATATAGGCCAAATGCTGAGTGAGTGGTATAGACAAGAAGTTGTAGGATTTGAGACAGGGAGGGAGACTCTTTTCTCACTTTGTGGGAAGCTTTAGTACCAGAGATTGAGTATGGGTAGTAGATAGGATGAAGCACCTGGAGGGGAAGATGACAAAAACAAAAGTGTAGAGGAGTGAGAGGTGAAGGACCAGGTTGAGGGGAAATGGGTTAAATGCATTGAAATTAAATTGAAATCAGGTTTTATAAAGCCATGGAGATGGAGGAGGCTGAGTAGTAGACTGGGAAGATACTGAATGACTTTGAAGGTGGGGTAGGGACCTTTTAAATAGGAAGGGGACGGGCATGATTGGTGATTAGTTGTCAGCAGTATTTAGGTTGGATTGGGGATGGGGAATCTGTGGCCTCAAGGCTACATGTGGTTGTAGCTCTCCACATCCCTCAACTGAATCCAAACTTCATAGAACAAATCCCTCTATTAAAAGGATTTGTTCTGTATAATTGGATTCAGTCAAAAGGCCACACTCAAACATCCAGAAGGCCACATGTGGTTCCAGGGCCACAGGTCTGGAAGGGATCTTCTAATGGAAGGACTTGGTGCATAGATGGAGTATGCCATAGTAGGAGAGAAGGGCTGGAAAAATCAAGGGTTAATCTAAGGTTTTGAGCATGAGTGATGGGCAGATAATTATGGAACCAGAAAGAAAATAGGAAGTTTAGGAGAGGGGAAGTTAGAAATTTGAGTTTGATTTTTAAATATGAAGTCAACATGCAGATGCTACAAGAAACTTTGTCGTTCAACCACTCATTTTAGAGATAAAGATGCCTAGAAAGTCTCTATATTTTGAATTTTAAGGCAGTAAATGGGCTGTCTAAAATGGGACTGTCCAGCAGATATTTAAAATTTTTTGTCTATATTCCCTTTTTCTTCTCTCTGTGCAGTTCTTCTCTCATATATTTTGAGGCCTTTCCTTTCTTCTGTATGACAATCATTGATCTTGTTCTCTGCTCCAGAAGCCCTATTAGTCTGGACCATGTAATTTAGCTTTTAAAGATAAACTTTCTTGGCTGGGCGCGGTGGCTTATGCCTGTAATCCTAGCACTCTGGGAGGCCAAGGCGGGTGGATTGCTCAAGGTCAGGTGTTGGAAACCAGCACTGAGCAAGAGCGAGACCCTGTTTCTACTATAAATAGAAATTAATTGGCCAACTAATATATATAGAAAAAAATTAGCCGGGCATGGTGGTGAATGCCTGTAATCCAGCTACTTGGGAAGCTGAGGCAGTAGGATTGCTTGAGCCCAGGAGTTTGAGGTTGCTGTGAGCCAGGCTGATGCCACGGCATTCACTCTATCCTCGGCAACAAAGCAAGACTCTGTCTCAAAAAAAAAAAAAAAACAGATAAACTTTCTTGTTTCATTTTTTCCTTTCCTTCTCTTTTTCCTTTCCTTTGTCTCACTCTGTTGCCCGGGCTAGAGTGCCATGGCGTCATTCTAGCTCACACAACCTCAAACTCCTGGGCTCAAGCAATCCTGCTGCCTCAGCCTCTCGAGTAGCTGGGAGTACAGGCATGTGCCACTATGCCTGGCTAATTTTTTCTATATATTTTTAGTTGGCCAGTTAATTTCTTTCTATTTTTAATAGAGATGGGGTCTCACTCTTGCTCAGGCTGGTTTCGAACTCCTTACCTTGAGTGATCCTCCTGCCTGGGCCTCCGAGAGTGCGAGGATTATAGGCGTGAGCTATCGCGCCTGGCCTGTTCTTTTCTTATGTTTGGTTTTGCAGCACACTATGCCTGTATTTTGATGCACTGGTCTTTAATAACCTCTCTGGATCAGAATGCCTATCTGTGAGTCCACTGTTCTGTTCTAAAGGTCAGGGGTTGGACACCGAATACCATACTTTCTTTTACTTTGCAGATTTACCAGCTATTAATACACTGAAAAAAGTTTTTGTTTTCAGTGTGTACCGCCTCCAGATAAAAATGAGTGTGTTCTATTTGTGCCTTTTCCTTCCTCTGAGTAAATCTGTGTTGAGCAGCTGCTGTATCCTAGGTGCTGAGGCAGCTCACAAGAAACCCAAAGCTTCAGTAGGCTACAGTTTAGTTTACTACTCAGTATAAAGCAGTCCTTTATTATATTTTTAATACCAACGTCTTCAAGTTTTAAGGTTTTCTTTTCTACTACTTCGCAATGATATCCATGTTCACTTTGTCAATGACTTTTCTAGAATCAGTCTTAGACCTTTTTTTATTGTTTATTTCTTTTTATTCCTGTCCTAAATTTCTTAATCTGTTTAGAAACTGGTAATGTGGGAAAGTACCTTTAACACTACTGACTCAGCCTTTAGCACTCAAAAATGTTAATTGAATCTAGATGGTATAGTTCTCCATTCCTTTTGACTTGTTTTTCCTGTTTTGTCTTGGTTTCATTTTGTTTATTTTAAGGTATTAAGACATTTATAAGACTGAGATTAGAGTTTTTCCCCTCTCTTCTTAGTGATGCCTCATATTATTATTATTTTTGGCTTTTTTGATTTTAATGTTTATTTTAAATTTTTTAATTTCAAAATATTAATTAAGGGGGTACAAGTGTTTTTATTACATAGATATCTTCTGTAATGCTTAAGTCAGGACTATTAGTATGCCCATCACCAGAGTAGTGTTCTTTGTACCCAATAAGTACATTTTTATACCACACTCTCCAGTCCTCCCCCCTTCCTTGGTTTCTCATGTCCTTTATATTGCTTTGTGCCTGTGTGTACCTATCTGTTAGCTCCCACTTATTAGTGAAAGCATATGGTGTTTGGTTTTCCATTCCTGAGTACTTCACTTAGTATAATGGTCTCCAGTTCCTTCCACGTTACTGCAAATGACATTTCATTCCTTTTTATGGCTGAGTAGTATTCCATGGTGTATATGTACCACATTTTCTTTATCCATTCTTGAATTGAAGGGCACTTAGGTTGATTCCACATCTTTGCCATTGTGAATTGTGCTGCGATAAACATTCATGTGCAGGTGTCTTTTTGATGAGATGGCTTCATTTCCTTTCAGTAGATACCCAGCAGTTGGATCTCTGTGTCTACCACTGTTTTCCATAGAGATTGTGCTAATTTGCAGTCCTACCAACAGCATATAAGCATTTCTTTCTCTCTGTATTCACACCAGCATCTATTGTTTTTTTACTTTTTAATAGCCATTCTGATAGGGTACAGTAGTATCTCATTCTAGTTTTAATTTGCATTTCCCTGATGTTTAGTGATGTTGAGCATTTTTTTATATTTTTTTTTTTGCCATTTGCCTATCTTTTGAAAAAGTTCTATTCATGTCATTTGCCTAGTTTTTGATGGGATTGTTTTTTTCTTGCTGATTTGTTTGAGTTCTTTGTAGATTCTGGGGCATCAGTCCTTTGTCAGATATATAGTTTGTGAATATTTTCTCCCATTCTATAGTTTGTTCACTCTGTTGATTGTTTCCTTTACTATGCAGAAGCTTTTTAATTTAATTAAGTCCTATTTATTTATTTTTTTGTTGCTGTTGTTAAAGGAACTAATCTAGAATGAATTCTGGAATATAGCTCTATGAGGTCTGAGTTTTCGTTTAGATAGTTAGGATTGTTTCCTAAATGAATTTCTTTGTATTTATCTGCATCAAAACTTGTGGTCCATTTTGCTTTCCATTAATTCTGAATTTAAGTTCTCTGTCCATTTTATGAAAGTGAAGTTAACTTTTAATAACACAGAAGAGCTCAAATGCAATATATGTAATATTTATAAACTCGGATATTTTAAATTTTTTCTGTCTTCAAGATAGTTACATAAATTTTAAGTCAAGTCTTAGTGATTTCTAGGGAATCGTACTGTTTATTTCCACCAAAATAGTCTTAAGTGGTGAAGTTTTCTTTTCCTTTCTTATCTTTTCTTTTTTTGAGACAGAATCTTACTCTGTTACCCCAGCTAGAGTGCAGTGGCATCTTCAATAGCTCACTGTAATCTCAAACTCCTGGGCTCAATTGATCTATCCTCCTGCCTCATCCTCCCAAGTAGCTGGAACTATAGGCATGCACCACCATGGCTGGCTAAGTTTTCTATTTTTTGTAGAGACGGTGTCTCACTATGTTGTTCAGGATGGTCTTGAACTCCTGGCCTCAAACAATCCCCCCACATTGGCCTATCAGAGTGTTAGGATTACAGGTGTGTGCCTCAGTGCCCCGCCCATTTCAGCCTTTTTAGAATCTAAATAATTAGCCTCACAGCAATACGTTTTTCTGTTGTGTTTCACCATTTTTTATAGAGTACTCTGGATTATGGTGGGTCTCATTTCTCATGTGTTTGACTTGTGGGTAGCATGTATTTCATGGTGTAATCAACACCTTTAAACTGCCTTTTATAGACCAAATTATAACTTTTGTCTGCTGATGAGCAGACATTTTAAGCTACAGCATAGTGGCGCTGCCTACCAGACAGCTGTGCAGTTTGACAATGCTGTCTTTAACAGTGTGTGTTTGTGCAATTATTGAGCCTTCCTCCCTCCGTCATAAAAATAAGTGGCAGACAGAAAATTGAAAGCACACATACTGAGTAGGGTTAAGAACATAGCTGTCAATCTTAATGATAGCTTTGTCTTGATTGTATTAGCTGGGCCAAAATAGTGAATCTTGTCCTGTAGTTGGACATATGGTTGTCTTAAGTCTTGTGATCAGTAAGGAAGAAAATAGAACAAATATAGATACAAAATGCTAAAACTGTATTCAAGGTATAACTAGGGATTTTATTACATAATTTTTAGTTTTATGGGAAACCAGCCACCCTTTTAATATGTAAATTTGTTCTACTTTGCTATATTCTGACTTAGGGTGCACTTTTATAGGAACATATTATATAATAAACTTGAGATGTATTTCATTGCATCTTTGACAAACCTTGAGATACTTTTCTTGTACG
This sequence comes from Mirza zaza, assembly GCA_008750895.1. Lineage (NCBI taxonomy): Eukaryota > Metazoa > Chordata > Mammalia > Primates > Cheirogaleidae > Mirza > Mirza zaza. Next base: position 125,805 of record VSMD01119408.1, on the reverse strand, counting down.
AAGAAACTGTCTTTAAAGTGACTTGAGTCAAAGCACAAGCCTGTGAATTCCTGGGTGGAGGGTTATTTGGAAGAGAGAAAGAATTTACAACTGAGAGGGGAAGGGTGAGAGAGACTCTATTATGTGAGCATGTCTTATTTGAAAATTGGCATGTACATGTGGGTATGTTTATGTTTGTATTGGTCTTGTATCCCATGACCTTGTTGAACTCCACTTACTAGTTCTAGGAGAGTGTGTGTGTGTGTGTGTGTGTGTGTCTGTCTGTCTGTCTCTCTGTGTGTGTATGTGTCTATAGATTCCTTGGGATTTTCTACTTAGACAATAATGTCATTGGCAAATAAACACACACACACACACACATGCATGCCAATTTTCACATAAGATATGCTCACATAATAGAGTCTCCCTCCCTTCCCAGTTGTAAGTTCTTTCTTCAAATAACCCTCCACCCAGGTATTCACAGGCTTGTGCTTTGACTCAAGTCACTTTAAAGACATTTTCTTTGTTTGTAAAAGAAAACTATCCCAACAACATTTATCAAAATGCAATGAAATACATGTCAAGTTTAGTATATAATATTTTCCTGATTTATTTGGTATTTGGAAAACTTAGGCTGCAGTGCTATTGTGTAGTAGACACTGAACATTCTGTGAGAAGAGTGGGAGATCAGTGAACTTTTAAATGTGAAACTGCTGGTAGTTTCAGAGGGTGTTGGTAGCACTTGACAGTCTCCAATGCTGGGCTTCAAATTGACCATATGCAGTACATAATTCATCATTTTTATATTTATTCCTTCATTAAATAGTTAATGAATGCCTAGTATGTGCCAGTTACCATGTCCAACGTTGGGGATTAGGCAGTCACCTTCAGTTAATTTTGTGGGAGTGATAGACAAATAGCTATTTACAAAAGAGTATGAAACTCTGATAGGGAAGTATGGGATGCTTTATTGTTTCTGTGGAACTAGTAGACATAAATCTACAAGTGAGATGGCCAGGCAGTGAACCCCAAGGGCAGAACTTGAAGTCTTAGCTAGGCTTTACAAAAAAGAATGTAGGAGTTAACTCAGTTATGTTTAATTTAGTTTGGTGAATGTCTGATTTTGAAGGAAACCATGACTATTCTAATTTCTGAGATTGTCATGCTTAAAATCTGTTTTATAAAATAAAAGTTACTATTGTATTGGAAGGAAATTATTTTTAACTTAGACCAACCATGTATGTTGGTTCTTTGCTTGGATTTAACATGCATATTCTTATACAAGAACTTGTTAAATCAAGTCATAATAAAAAAGTGACTTTAAAAAGCACTTGTGGTGCACTGCCTCAGAGCTTTTTCTTTCATGCTTGTGTATGGGACCTGGGTCTCCTGAGTTCATCATACTGAAAGACACAGTTGGTGTAGGACTTTATCCTGTGTGAAAAGTGACCACCACAGTGGCCAGCCTGGATGTAGTTTAGTTATGGTGAAGATGGCTGTCACAGTAGTTTCCCATTTTACTTCTAGGAACAGGATCCAATTAGATTTCTTTTACAGAAAAGTTCTCCTGGAAGAAGGTTGTGTTTTCATACAGAGAGATCAAAATAACATTAGAACTCTCCCGTTAAGGCTTACAGGTTTGATTGAGTCCCAGTTGGTCTGGTCATTATAGCGATTTTCAAACCTGTTTTTACCTTTGGCTGCTTTCCACTGAATCCATTTTAAAATGCATTAGTGGACTCTTTCTCTTCGAACAGGGCTTTCCCAGGCTTCTCTTTCAGATTATTCCATTATACTTTTTTTGAGCTTCCAAATACCTTGTAGAAATTATTTTTCCTTGGAACATAATGAGAACTCTCAATGTTAATTAATTGACCATATATTACTAGTATCTATTATTTATGAAATTGAAAACCAAAAAGTAGAGGAACTTGTAGATGATAAAGGAAGAAAAGGAGGTAACAGCAGTAGCAGTGCCAAACTCCAGATATATCTCAGTTGCTAAGATTTGAAAATATCAATAGATTTCAGGGTTGGTGCATGGAAATTCAGTTGGTAAATTCCAGATAACTTCTTTCCTCCAGCTTGGCTTCTGCTTTTTTATTCCTTCCTCTTTTTTTTGGAGACACGATCTCTCTGCTACTCAAGCTGAGTGCCATAGCTATTGACAGGTGTAACAGGTGCAATCATAGCTCACTGCACCCTTGAACTCCTGGACTTAGGGGATCCTCCCACCTCAGCCTCCTGAGTAGCTGGGACTACAGGCACGTGCCACCACACCTGGCTATTTTTTTTTTTTTTTAAATAATTAAAAATTTTTTTTTTGTAAAGACATGGTCTCACTCTGTTGTTTATGGGAACTCAGCTTCAAGCAGTCCTCTGGCCTGGGCCTCCAGAAGTGCTGGGATTACAGGCATGAGCCACCACACCCAGCCTACTTTTTTATTCTTTAGTATTTTTCCTACTTTGTTACAGAAACAAATGTGTCTGGATGGATAGAAGTTATGGCTTCCTTTTAAAAAAAAATATATATATCTGTATATATAGTTCATTGGTTTTTAGTATATTCACAGAATTGTGCACCTATAACCTATTATCTAGTTCCGGAACATTAGTCCCAAAAGAAACCCAGTACTCAATGCATTAACAGTTACTCTTCATTCTACCCTTCTTCCAGCCCCTGACAAACATTAATCTACTTCTGTCACTATAGATTTGCCTATTCTGGACAATTCATATAAATGGAATGATGCAATATGTGGCCTTTTGTGTCTGGCTTATTGAATACTTGTTTTCAAGTTTCATCCATGTTCTAGTATGTGTCAGTACTTCATTTCTTTTTGTGACTGAATTATCCAGTTTATCCATTCATCATATGGACATTTGGATTGTTTCTATTTTTTGTCTCTTATGAATAATGCTGCTATGAACATTTGTGTGTACAAATTTATGTATGGCATAAAAATTATGTGTGGTAAAAATTTTTTTATTTTTTCTTTTTTCAATGAGGAAGTATGGCTTGTGTGTTTTTCAGTTGTCTTGGATACATACCTTGGAACCTAGGAGTGGACTTTCTGGGTCATATGGTAACTCTTTAACTTTCTGAGGAATTGCTGAAATATATATATTTGGTCTTTGTCCCTGTTTCCTAAAATTCTCGAGATCTCTAAAGTGCTTTCTTTTTATATACTGATATTGGCTGATAGTTTCTGGATGGGACTGGTCACCTGGAAGTCCAAGGCATGATTAAACTTTCAGCCCCCACACAACCTCTGGGAGGGGAAAGAAGCTAAAGGTCAAGTTGATCACCAATAGCCAGGGGTTTAATTGATCATGCCTGGTTAATGAAGCCTCTATAAAAACCCAAGAGGATAGGGTTTGGAGAGCTTCTGGATAGCTGGACACATGGAGATTACTGGAGGGTAGTGGCCCAGGAAGGTCATGGAAGCTCCACTATCTTTCCCCCATACCTTGCCCTACGCATCTCATCTGTATCCTTTGTAGTAAGCCCATAGAGGTAAATAAATGTTTCTCTTGAGTTCTGTGAGCCGCTCCAGCAAATTAATCAAATACAAAGAGGAGGTCATGGGAACCCCAACTTGAAGCCTGTCAATTAGAAGTTCCAGAGGCTCAGACCTGCCACTGGTGTTTGCAAGGGAGGGCAGCCTTGGGAACTGAGTTCTCAACCTATGGGATCCAATGCCATCTCCAGTCAGTAATGTCAAAATTGAATTGGAGGACACCCAGTTGGTGTCCGATGTAAAAATGATTCCTTGGTAGGGATAATCCCCCACCTCATTTGTTCACAGAAATCTTCTATATTGGTGATTGTTGTGGTTTGAGAGCAGAGGAAAAACAGTTTGACTTTTTCCGAACAAGTAATATCTCATTGTAGTTTTGATTTTTGTCTCCATACTAATAATACTGAGCATCTTTTTGTGTGTTCATTTGTTGCTTGTATATTTTTGGGAAAATGTCCGTTTAAATCCTTTGCCCATTTTTAAATTGTTATGTCTTATTGAGTTGAAGGAGTTCTTCATATATTCTGGATACTAGGCTCTTATCAGAATATGATTTGCAAATATGTTCTCCCCTTCTGTGAATTGTCTTTTCACTTTCTTGATAGTGTTTGAAGCACAAGAATGTTTAATTTTGATGAAGACTATTTAATTATTTTTTTTCTTTGGTTGCTTATTCTTTTGGTGTCAGATCTAAGAAACCATTGGCTAATCCAGGGTCAAGAAAACAAGTGCAAGAATGTACTTGTTTTCTTCTAAGAATTTGATAGTTCAGCTTTTATATTTAGGTCTTTGTTCCATCTAATTTTTGTATATGATGTGATTCTTGTGCATGTGGATATTTTGTTTTCCCAGCACCATTTATTGAATATTGCTTTTTTATTTTTATTTTTTTGAGGCTGGGTCTTGCTCTGTCTCTTGGGCTAGAGTACAGTGGTGTCATCACAGCTCACTGGAACCTCAAACTTCTGGCCTCAAGTGATCCTCCCAGCTTGGCTTCCCAAACTACAAGGATTACAGGTGTGAGCCACTGTGCCTGGCCCATGGATATGGCTTTTTAAAAACACTGTTCTTTTCCCTGACATTATTTATCATCAATGCAAATACTTTATATTTCTTGCATATTTACAGGCATTATTCATACAAGACTATGGAGTATACAGTTTATACTTGTCTTCCTTTAGGGGCTTATGTTTAGTTGAGACTGATGATGGCAGATGTGAAATTGTTAAATGGGATATAATTAAGTGCCAGAGGAGTGGTGGAGAGAACAGAAGTTCTTAGGAATTCAGAAGAGGGAGGAAGTCTTTGGGAGACAGGTGTGTAGAGGAGATGAGGCTATTGAGGTTAGGTAAGGTTTAGGTATAGTACAGAAAGATCAGAATTGGCCAGAACAGACCTAGATTCTTTTGGTCCAAAGTATGTATGGAATACCTCTTAAAACAGATATGAAAATTTTCTGAAGTACCAAATCTTCCCTTAGTCTAAATTATATTGTTAGAAGTTGGAAGTACCTGATACAAAAACTTTGTGCAGTTTTATATAGCGATGAGGGCAGTGTCTGTTTTTCCACCCCATATTGGATTTGGGTACCTTATGGGCATTAAGTTCTATTAGCTTATTTCTTTATTTCTTTCAGTGGTCATTGAACCACACTTACTATATTCCTTTTTTCACAATCCCTGCAACCTTCTAGGATTTCTTTTCTTGAAACTTTAGAGAAACTATTCTTGTAATAGTCACTCATTTCCACATTCTAAATCTACTGGCCAGGCCGGGCGCCATGGCTCACACCTATAATCTTAGCACTCTGGGAGGCTGAGGCAGGAGGATTGCTTGAGGTCAGGAGTTTGAAACCAGCCTGAGCAAGAAGAGCAAGACCCCGTCTCTACTAAAAGAGAAAGAAATTAATTAGCCAACTAAAAATATATAGAAAAAATTAGCCGGGCATGGTGGCGCATGCCTGTAGTCCCAGCTACTCGGGAGGCTGAGGCAGTAGGATCGGTTGGGCCCAGGAGTTTGAGGTTGCTGTGAACTAAGCTGACGCCACACCACTCACTCTAGCCTGGGCAACAAAGTGAGACTCTGTCTCAAAAAAAAAAAAAAAATCTCCTGGCCAGTTCTCAGTTTACATCTTACTTGACCTAGCAGTAGATTTAACATAGTTGGCTATTCTCCCCACCTGTTGGTATTTTTTTTTTTCTTTTTGGATTGATACCTTTATTTTTAATTGGTTTCCCCAACACCATACTTTGTTGATTTTTCCTTTTCTATCACAGTTAGTGCTTTAGCAGTCTTTGTTAGTTTCCTTTTCTGGTTTTATTTCATCTTAGCCTCATAAACTTGGAGTTCCAAGCCTCAGTCCTGCCACAGCCTCCTAATTTACCTTCTGGCCTCTGTTCTTATACTCCTGATTTTAGAGTGACTGTATTAAAACCTTATAACAGGGCCGGGCGTCGTGGCTCACGCCTGTAATCCCAGCACTCTGGGAAGCCGAGGCAGGAGGATCGCTCAAGGTCAGGAGTTTGAAACCAGCCTGAGTAAGAGTGAGACCCCATCTCTACTAAAAATAGAAAGAAATTAATTGGCCAACTAAAAATATATATAGAAAAAATTAGCCAGGCATGGTGGCACATGCCTGTAGGTAGTCCCAGCTAGTTGGGAGGCTGAGGCAGAAGGATTGCTTGAGCCCAGGAGTTTGAAGTTGCTGTGAGCTAGGTTGATGCCACAGCACTCTAGCCCGGACAACAGAGTGAGAGACTGTGTCTCAAAAAAAAAAAAAAAAAAGAAACAAAAAACATTATAACAGTTAGTGTACCTTCTCTGCTCAGAACCTTGCAGTGGATTTTCCTTTTGCTCAGAGTAAACCAGGACCCCTGTTATCTCTTGGACCTCTTCTCCTACTATTTTCTTTTGCCAGAAATCCAATTTCGACACACTGGCCACTTTACTACTCTTTGAATAGTCAATAGGTCTTTTGTCCCCTTAGCTGGAATACTTTCCCCCAAGGTAGCCACATGGTTAATTCCTTCACTTTCAAGTCTTTGCTCATATGTCACCTACTCAGCAAGGCCTACCTTTTCCACACTGTTTGTTACTACTGTTGTTTTTTTAGTACATAATTGATTATATTTAGTTTCAATATAATCAGTAATTGATCCATGACTTTGAACTGGCAGGAGCCACTCCACCAACCCAGAGAGTAAATAAATGGTTACCTTAAGTTCCAGTTGTATATAACACACATGCTTCAGAAAAGACAGGCCAACAATGCCTAAACTCTTTATTTTACCAACCAATATTTACTTTGTTTCATTCTTTTTTTTTTCTTTCTTTCTTATTTTTGGAAACAGGGTCTTGCTGGAGTATAGTGGCACCATCATAGTTCACTGTAACCTTGAACTCCTACGCTCAAGGGATCCTCCTGCCTCAGCCTCCCAAACAGTTAGGACTACAGGCACATACCACCAAATCTGGCTTATTTTTTTTCACTTTTTGTAGCGACAGTGTCTCTCTTTATTACTCAGGCTAGTCTTAACCTCCTGGCCTCAAAGTGATGCTTCCACTTTGGTCTTCCAAAGTGCTGGGATTACAGGCATGAGCCACCCTGCTAACCCAACTAGTATTTCTGATTATCTTCCTGATGCTGAATTTAGAAACCTTAGGAGTCTACCAATACAGCATTCAGGCTTTCTATATCCAGAGAAAGGGGCCCAGAGGCAGAAGAAGTCAGGCCCCAGGCTGTTTGGGGATAGGAAAAGTGGCAAAGATATCTCTGTAATAAACAGTCTGTGTCAGTTTTCTAACTTAAGTGAAATGCTTTGTGTCTCATCATCCCCAAAGTTTTCTCCATGGGATCTATGACAGAAAAACACTCCTCTCCTATATACACAAAGCCATTGGGGAGTAGGGGGTATGGCGTTGGTATTACACAGGCACCAGCCAAAGTTTTTATTGAGTCAGAAAATTGATTTCTGATTTAGTTTAATGACAAGGAGTTGTGTAAAACTGGTGTCTTGCTATTCCTCAGTGTGAGCTGGGCTGGATTTTTATAATTAGAAGCATTTCCCAAGATAATAGTGAATTAAATGCTATAAAAAATAAAATTGATCCTGTGTCTATGAGTAGCAAAAGAGCTACTTGCAAGAATCTAGGGATGCCCATGTCCCATGCCCCACCCACACATGGCTACATGAGAAGCATATAATATGACACTTTTGTCAACTTTTTGGGGGGAGGAGAGGAGGGTGGGACAGTGCTTAGGGATGGATTTTTTTTTATTCCCCCTACTACCAAAACCTATAGATCTACACACACGCAAAGATAGATACACATATCCATTTTTAAGAAAGGTTTTCCTTCCTGAATCCCAAAATCCATCCTCCCTCAGGCTGAAAGACAGTGCCTATTAACTGCACAGATCTAGTGTATAAACATCCTATAGATGTTTGTCTCGTAAATTGTGAGGGGCAGGGGCAAAGAAGTGAGTATTCATGGGTCATTTGCATTTTGTCTTAAACCCAATCTACTCAGCAACACGCTCAGGTGCAGGGGCCGGGAGAGGTTCTGTGGGTACAAAGTCTCTGTGCGCTTGGTTTCTAAACACCTCGGAAAAGCTTGAGTCCAGCACAGCAAATGAGCAGTCTACATTGAGAGAGGCCAGGAAGGGAATGCTGTAGGGAGAACACCAGCCCAGTGACACACTGGGAGTATACAGCTGAGCTGAAGGCACAGCTTGCACTCTTGGTGTCCATAAGGGAAGCAGTCCCATTCTCATTACCAAAGACAAAGACTTGACTTTGCTGAGAATGTCAAGCCAATGAGGTAGGAAGATAGCCAGAGACAATGCAGCCCATCTGTGATGCTACCTTGGGACAGCAGGTATCCCAGAGTAAAATTCTGTTGTGCTCACTGAATGAAAAAAACACAAGAGTCCTTGTGAGGAAAGGCAGCAGCACAGATGACCTGCCCAGCAGAAGCTCAGTATGAATTTGGTACCATCTGCTGAGCAAAGTCCCAAACCTTGATGCAGAAGTCTTTGCTACCACTGACAGCTTATGTGCCAGAGCTCAGGACACTGACTGTAAACAGTGACATCATGCTTATACTTACAGAACTTGCTGATAGTGTCTCATTCTCATCCAGCTCCTACAATTCAACAGCACATGAATTGGGAGCTACTGGGATACCTCTGTCTCCCACTCAAGTGAGGTCAGCCACTCTGACTTCCATCTGGACTCTGGCAGAGCAGAAGCCTTTGTTGGGGGCAGCACAAATCCTTAAAAAGCCAGAGTGGCCAGGTAGCTTCCAAGAGTCCTCTCCCAGTGGAATCACACAGGACACACTTCATTTCTCCAGCAATGTGTTGTGACGAGTGTGAAGTGTTGTCTACCAGGGAAGCACATTAGAAGCTCAGTGCCCAGGGTTTTTATTGGAGGCTAGTCATGCAGGCACTCTCTGCCTAGAATGTACCCCAATTCTAGATTCCTGGAAGGAAAACAGGTGTTAACTATAAATCACATTGTAAAACAGTTTAGGCACAATGAGCCATTCTTATCAGTCAGGGAATGGAGGGAACTCTCCAGAACTCCAAGTTACCATATACTTGCCATGGGCCAATATTGCAAGGAAGACTTTCTAAGGATAGTATTCTCTGGCCTCTTATATTAACTCTTTTCTGCATGTGATGGCGTCCTTAGAAGTTTGTTTTTTCTTCTTTATATAGACTATAAAACATTTAGACTAAATTATCTCTCTTTAGGAAATTCTGTAATAGCCAAAATGTTTTGAGAATGACTTAAACAGTTTAACTGAGTTGAATAAATGAGTTTATTCACTTAAACATACTCTTTGAAATAATAATAATAATGCCTTGATACTATTATCCACAGTCTGTGCTGATTTTTTAAATTATTAAAGTGGTTTATTTCGTTGTAAAATTTTATTTCCAAAAATAAAAAATTAAGATATCTTTCTTAGTATTCACTTGAAAAATAACACCTGTGAATATGACCGTCAGCTTCAAAGCAGATACTGATTTTTCTTCACTTTTCTTCCATCTTTCATGGTCCAGAGGGTCTATTTGAAACTTGCCATCTTTGGGTTTGGTTTAGTAACCACCTTTCTTTTTTTTATAGGCCAAGATGCTGAATTATCAGGGACACTTTCACTTGTTTTGACACAGTGCTGTAAAAGAATAAAGGATACCGTTCAAAAATTGGCCTCAGACCACAAAGACATCCACAGCAGTGTTTCTCGCGTTGGAAAAGCCATTGATAAGGTATGGTATTGAAGAAAGTGTTTTGTAATTTTGAGCATCATCTTTTTTCTTCTGTCATTACTTTGGTAACACTGGCTTTCCCAAATTATTTTATGCTATTCCTTTCATCTTTACTTTTGATAACTTTTGCAGGTCTAGTTTTACTTTGCTAGTCTTATTAATGTTTTCTGTAGCTAATATTTTTAAAAAATAAAAACAAAACAAAAAACCTTCTCCTTTTATAGGTTTGTTGTTTATCCATTTTCTTATATGACTAGAGCTCCCAGGGTCATGATAAATAAAGTTCCAAAGAAATTTAAACCCAGTATGTGGGAGGTTGTTTGTAAGAGTAACCCTAAGTAATTCCCTGGCTGTGACTCTGTCTCTGTTAATAGGATGATTAGAATAATACCCTTGCATCTGTCTCTCTTGCATCATCCTACCTCTTTTCTTCCTGTTAGGCACATCAGTTGCTTTTCTTCAGTGATGTCTTCTGTGTGAATGAGTGGGTTGGTTGCTAGCTAATGAGGCTAGTCACTTTTGTTGTAGGATTTTTTTCTTGTGACATTTCTTGAATAAGCAATCTTTGACTTAGTGGTTGGCTTATAAGCAGTTACCATTTTAAATACTGGAGAGATTGTGATTGGTCACGAGTATTTCTGTTCGCATATTATAAACTTCTGGGAAAATAGGAAGCACTTTTGAGGAGACCTCTTTGTAGCAAAGGTATCTCCCAAACAGTCTTAGGAGTTAATCTGTATGCACAAGAGTGATAGCTGTAATATAGATAATAGCAGCTCACTGAATCCAGAGAGTGGTTCCATCTAACTCATGGGTAGGCCTAACTATTAGAAATTATCCCATAGAGAACAAGTATTAAAAGGCTATGCTTGAGGCTGCCTGAGTCAGAATTGTTTGCTTCTAAGGCCGTGGCATTTGCTGTTTGTTAGACACTGTGAGTGGCAGGGGTTCTGGGGGATGTATTTTGGAAGTCATGGCTTACAGAAATGTTAGTGGCCTTTCAGAGAGCTCTCACCACTTCCATGGTGGTATGAGGGCTTTGACTCAGCAAAAGAGTCAGATGTTGACAAGCAGCAGGGTTCCAGCCACATTGTTGAATCAGTGATGGTAGTCACCAGCAAAGGCTGGAGGGCAGTGAGTATTTATTCTCTGAAATAGCTTTGAGGTTGTGAGGCCTGTTAGGCAACTCCAAGGGAGTGAACACAGCTTTGGAAATGGGTTTGGCATTAAACCTGTTTTGGACAATGGCACTGGAAATCTTCAGTTGGTGCCTGCTGTGGTTGTTGGTGTGTATTAGCTTAAGGACTGTGGGAATGGTAGTGGGACACTTTAGAGATGATCTTAAATCAGTGTGCAACCACAGTTTCTCTAGGGTACCATAACTACTGGTGGTGTTGAAGAAGCTTCAGATTTTGGTGGTTGACAGTGGCCAAGGCATTCTGGTGAATTCTGATGGCTCCTGGGGACATCTACTTGACCACCAGGCTGCCTGCAATTATCACAGAGAGCATCTTGACAGCCGAACAAGACGGCGCCATGACAATGAGAAGAACTAAAGCTTCCATGGCAGCTAATCAGAGAAAGTGTCTGGGAAGAGATCCCAGATTCTCAGAATAAGTGGGTATGGTCTCAACATCTATACCTCAAGAATGTGGGTTACCAACCACCAGGATTTTGAGCTGTTGGGCAAATCCCCAATTTTGCATTCTGCTACTGGTAGGGTGACTATATATGTCCCTGCTTCTAGTTTATGTCTGTTGTCCTGTCATAATTACCAGAATCCTCTTTTGCACTAGTCTGCTTTGCTATTTGTGACTTGCTGAGCATGTCTTCCTCCAGATCTAGCTGGTCTTTCCAGATATTCATAAGGGCTGTCAGATGTTTTGACCTTTCTTTGAGGCAAAACATTTAGATGTACTTGGTGCAAAAAATTGAAGTATCTCTTTGAGAATGGATATCAAGGGTACACATTTATAGTGAATAATCAACACTCTGGCTTTTTGTAGGGGGATGTGTTTGAGGTGAATGTTCTTGATTATGTATTTTAATGTACTCATTACTCTTTTGAGGACCTTTTTTCATGTACTTGGAAGTTATAAGAGCTTTTTCAAGTAATTTTATAATTTCTTTCAAAAAATTGTTTCATGTTCCCATGGTAAAAGTAGTTTAGGTTCTAGGTGACCTGGATTCTGGATTCTTATTATTATATAAAACTACATTAGTTAGTTGATACTGGTAAGTATTTGTTGTATTATAGTTCATAGCCACAGAGGAAATCCTGGATCTTTTAGCCAAGTTCTTTAACATCTTTCAGTGTACTTTTTCTTGATATTTTTGGCATCTTCTTGGCCTCAGTGGAAGAGGAAGCTGTTTCCCTACTTAGAACTACCTAGATGTTGTGAATGGGCTTTTTGCATATGTGAGGAATTCTGTGCTGCCTGTTGTCACATTCATTGACTTGTTAAGTCCTCCAGCTCTTTTAATTTGAACCTGGTAAAATTGTGTAAGCTCTGGGCTGCCTGTTGGAAAGGCTGGGTGGACTCATGAATTGGTAGTGAACAAACAGGATAAAGCTGAATCCATTGTGGTACAAGGCTTTTAAGTGCCACATCAAACAGACCTGAGTAATAAACTGGAATGCTGTCCATCAGCCTATGAGCACCAGTTTATGGACATAAGTAAGCATCCACCCTCACAAGATGAGGACAGTGAAAGAAGCCAGTGGCTCCTTTGCCAGCAAACTGATTTTGAGTGAAACTTTAGTAAATTTTTGACATGCTAAATGGAATTTTGTTTTTCCTTTTGTGTTTAATACTTTGTGTGTTTTAAAGTTTTCCCTTCTCTGAAAATGTAAGCAGAAAAGAAGTTTCTAGCGGTGTTAATCAAGGCATTGTCTGGCTTTTAATTATTGTGAGCATAAAAAGTTGTTGAAGATTTCTGCTTTAATGTGTTGACTATTTTCAGATGCCCACAGTATGATCACTATTTAAAATAAATAATATCAGTTGGGTTCTATGACAAAAATTTTTGTTAGTAAAAAGAAATAATGTGTTTGGCTGTTCTTAATTTCCTCCCCTATTTTTAGAATATCTAGAATTCTGTCCTGTTTAGAGCATTTTATTTAGTGTTTTACTAAGTTATTTGACTTTTTAAAATTTACTGCCTAAGAAAAGTCAGTAAAAATGATTATTGCTTTAGACTTTCAGGCGTATGTGTATGTGTTAAAATAAATAGAACTTGAGGGGGGTGGGAGCTATGGGCAATATATGTAACCTTAACACTTGTACCCCCATAATATGCTAAAATTAAAAAAAAAAGAAAAAGAAAAAAAAGGAATAGAACTAAAGATTTTTAGGGCTGTGCACAGTGGCTCATGCCTGTAATCCTAGCACTCTGGGAGGCCGAGGCGGGTGGATTGCTCGAGGTCAGGAGTTAGAAACCAGCCTGAGCAAGAGCGAGACCCCATCTCTACTATAAATAGAAAGAAATTAATTGGCCAACTAATATACATAGAAAAAATTAGCCAAGCATGGTGGCGCACGCCTGTAGTCCCAGCCACTCGGGAGGGTGAGGCAGAAGGATTGCTTGAGCCCGGGAGTTGGAGGTTGCTGTGAGCTAGGCTGATGCCATGGCACTCACTCTAGCCTGGGCAACAAAGTGAGACTCTGTCTCAAAAAAAAAAAAAAAAATATTTTAAAGTGTCTAAAATCTGCTATTGTATAGTTAAAAGCTAAACACACAGTACATGTCTTTTATAAGATTGCAGTCTGATTTGGTCTGCAATGTAAAAGTGCTTTTTGTACACATAAAATAACTGGAAAAATTCTGAGGCAACATAAGATAAGTTTGCAAAGAGTGGGTGGACACTGCTTATTATAAAGTAAAGGGAAATATTGTTTTTAATTAATCTAAAGTTTGTGGAGTTGGTGTCCTAAATTTGACTTGGGAGAAATGAGTAAGATTGAGAGCAGCAGAGCAATGAAATGTGATTGTGGGGCTGGGACGGGGCAAAACAGCAACTGAGAATATACTTGACTCATGTTAAAGACTCTTAAGGATTGACTTGATAGCGTGGCTGCCACTGTTGGGAATAGGGAAAGATCAGGTTGGGTGAAGGCAAATGATGGAGGAAGGCCCAAGGGATGTGGATTTGATCTGAGTAGGAGAGTAAGGGCAAAGGGAGTAAGTGATGAAAGTAGTTGAAGATTTGTTTGCTCTCATTAACTAGGATAAAAAGAGACTAAGTAGTAAGTCGTGGTAGGGAGATAATAGCTATCATTTACTAAGTGTTGACCATGTTCCAGATACTGAGCTGAGTGATTTTTATACATTTATATCCCATAATGCAAGTACATTATTTCTGTTTTACATATGAGGAAAGACACTAAGATTCAAAAATATTAAATAACATACCCCAGGTATATAGCTTGGAAGTGGTAGATCAAGCTTTGGAAAAAATTTTCAGTCACGAATCTGTTCTTTTTTTTTTTTTGAGACAGAGTCTCACTTTATTGCCCAGGCTAGAGTGAGTGCCGTGGCGTCAGCCTAGCTCACAGCAACCTCAAACTCCTGGGCTCAAGCAATCCTGCTGCCTCAGCCTCCCAAGCAACTGGGACTACAGGCATGCGCCACCATGCCCGGCTAATTTTTTTCTATATATATTAGTTGGCCAATTAATTTCTTTCTATTTATAGTAGAGATGGGGTCTCGCTCTTGCTCAGGCTGGTCTCGAACTCCTGAGCTCAAAGGATCTGCCCACCTCGGCCTCCCAGAGAGCTAGGATTACAGGCGTGACCGCGCCCGGCCAAAGAATCTGTTCTTAAACACTGTGCTAAACTAGAAAATCAGTGAGGCCATTTCGGGGCTGGTAATGTTTCAGAGGGAAAATATAATAATAGTGAAAAAAAATTTTTAACTGCATTGTCTAAATCAATCTTCTACCACTAGATGGAGTATCTGTATTGGTGAGGCGAAGTGCCAACTGTGTTGAAGAGTAAGTGGAGTAATGGTGAAATATGGAATACTTTAAGACTGTTCTGGGTGAGCAGTCCATAACTGCCTTTTATGTAGGTATGACTGGAGTATAAGAGGAGGAAATGATAACAGTGGTAAGATCCTTGTGTTTAGCTTTAAACAGTAGCTTAAAGTGATTGAATTAGATATATGCTAGCTCAAATTCTGTTGCATAATGAATGCTTATGTAGTAGAGGAATGTTAGTGTTAAGGAGGGAAGAAAGGAAATTAAAAAGACTAGAAAATTTGCTCTGATTAAGAGGAAAAAATTAAGTTGAGTTCTGAAATACTTAATTTTTGATATATGTTTTGGGTAAAACTTTTAAAATTAGCAAATAAGAAATAGTTGACAAGAAATAGTTGACATTTTCTTCTTTATAAGAAGAAAATGATGATAAAAATAACCAGGAATATGTTCCCTATGAATAAGATAAAACATCAAACTCTCCCCCTGCCCCCTGCTACCTGAATTACTAGAGAATAATCCAAGAAAATGTAGTAGACAGTATATCTAAACTTTTACAAGGCATTTAATAACATATCTCATATTTTTGTGGTCAGGATAGAAGATGGTGCTTTTAAAATTGTGTGGTTTGAATAGGAGCTGTCATATTCTTAATACACTGTCCACTTTGGCCACAGTGCTTGGTGTGAGGATGGGCCTGACCCACTTGACCCAGCCAGGCTTGGCCATAGTTGTTTTCTGCAGGGTGGGTATCCCGATGTCCTTTCCTAGGATCTTTCTCATTAGAGCTCTTAAGGAAGGAAAGGCTGGGTATTTGTGAACATGGGAGTGATTGGTAGCCCCTGAAAGAATCTGATGTGGGAAACAAAGTTCAGGTGCCAAGAAAAGGGGATGGGGGAAGTATCTTTGAAGCCCAGTACCCTCCTGGTTAGCCTTTTCTCTAAATCCAACTTGCTTGGGCAAAAAGGATTTCTGTTTGTTCGAACCAAGAATCCTGACTCATACAACAGCAAGATGTTTTCTGTGACTCTTCGCTCATATTGGGCTTTTTAGCTTCTGTGAAACAATACTGGTTCTGCCTTTTTTAGTCTGAAGATCATTATCAAAAGAGAAGATGAATTGAGTTCTGCTTTCTGTGCCATCCATCAGATTACATCATTGGCTAGCTCTAAGCTATAGGCCTGTATTTTTCTTATTATTCGTGTTCTACACAGAATGAAGCTATGTTATTTAGTTGATGTTGATAATCATTTGAATTATAGTCCAGGCCAGTGAGGAAAGCCTGGACCTTTGCTATCAGGTCTCATTAGGCTTCAGGATCAGAAAATCCCATTCAACCTGGAGGTGGTCCTGAACACTTTTGCCTGAGGCTAGAAGATGACATATTTGGTCTAGCATCCAAGTCAGGCTGTGTTGAGAAGGACAAGAGGATATTATACCCATTGGGCTGTCTGAAATAATCCAGTCTGTAATTGTATTTAAGTGATTTTAAAGTAATGCATTTGTTATTAATAACTTCATTACTATGCTTTTGAAGATTCTTTTAAATACAGAATCAGAAGGTTTGATGGCAAGGCCTGGCTCTCAGATTCAGCTACTGTGTATTAAAGGTTTACTGTTGGATGAATACTGGTAGAGATTTTTGTGTATGTTATTTAACTTAATCCTCACCGACACTGTCTAAGGTAGGGATTATTGTCCCCCAATACAGGTAGGAAAACTGAGGTTTAGATTAAGAACCCGCCTGAGGTGACAGAGCTAAAAAGCATATGAAAGAGCTGGGATTAAAACTCAGATTTTAAGACTTAAAGGAAACTTTCTCAACTGGAGTTCCTTTAGAGAATTAATCCCTAGTGCCCGAGAGTATCCACTGTATGTATGAATTTCTCTCCTTTGCGTTTAGAATGGTAGGAGATATATATCATATTTGGAAGAATTATAGCCACAGAAAGGTACGTAAAACAATAGTGAGGGAAAGGGATGCAAATGTGACAGATGGTTTGATTACTGAGCATTTTAAGGATCTTAAAAGCCTGCAGAGTGACTTGGCGTAATATTCCCTTTGTTTATAAAGTGAGAATTTATCAGTGTGAATCTACCTTTCTCTTAACTTTGAAAACCAAAGTAGAAATATGATTACCATACAGAGGAAAATATGTAATGTCTATAAAGGTAGTATCTATATCTTAAAATGCATCTACAAAATGCTGATTTGGACACACTACTAAGTTTATTTCCTAGCCCATAGTTTATAAAGCACTGCTATCTGGTACGTGCCTAAATATGGATTATTTCATCATAGAACATGTTGCCTCATCATCAGGTTTACTAAATATTGCCAGATTTTTCCCTAAAGGGTTTATACCAATTTACAGTCCTATCAAACGTAGAACAGTTGCTGTTTCCTAATTTCTCATCTATACTTGGTATTATCAGACATTAACATTTTTAAAATTAATTAAGATTGGTGTGAAATAGTCTCTAGTTATCCTGATTTTGCCTTTCTTTGATCATCTGGAACATCTTTTCATGATTAACATTAGCATTTCCCCCTTTTGTGAATTTCATGCTCCTCTTCTGTCCATTTTTTCTGTTAGGTTGTCTTTCTTATTGGTATTTGTTTTAAACGCTTTTGAATACCAATCTTTTGTGGGTTGTATGTGAAGTGGTATCTTCTCCCAGTCTGAGGGGAGCCAGAATCCAGGTCCTCTTAATTTTGTTACGTATCCTTCGTAGTCTGCATCTCACTGCTTAACCAGATTAACTGGATGCTTCCAAGGGAAATTGATTCCTGATAGGTGCAGCCACAGCACATTGTTAGGTTCATACACCAGTTTTTCTTCAAAGTAGATGGGGAAATTTTAAAAAAGTGTATTAACACTATTAGAGAAATGGCACTTAGAACTATTAAAACAGATACTGAATTTTACTGTGTATTTTAAAGTCTGACTGATCTGTAAGAATGTTCATGATACGTGCCAGAGAGGCAGGGTGGTCTGTTTAGATTTGACAGTTTCATAATGATGTTCTATGGAAGTTGTTTACTTCTCCTCTGCCTCAGCCTCCAGATTTAGAGTGTCCTGGATTTCTTTTTCCAAGCCATAACATCCTCTCCAGGCAGACACACCCTTGAATGTGTGCTTTTTTTGTTTTTAGTTCTTGTTTGGATCCTTTATTCCCATTTAAGAACATCATGCCAAGGCTTTTCTTTGCTTTAAAAATATGAAAGGAAAAAGTATAGTAAAACAGAAGTGCTAATAATAGACAGGTATTTCTCTTCATTAGCCGCCTCTTGGCTGGTTTGCTGTGCTGCTGATTTTCTGGGCAGCCATGCAAATGAGTTTGGTCACCTAGCAACGGAAGCTGGGACTGAGTCCAGCTCTGATGCAGCAGTGAGAAAGAACCTGCAGTTATAACAAAAGGAGTTTGACACTATATTACATTCCTTCAACCTCTTTTTATAATCTTAGCTTTAATTTTTAATGCATATGACCAGAAAATAAGCTGTTAAAGTTTTCTTATCTACCTCAGTGGTTTAAACTGAAAAATCAGAATGGTTAGGGAGCTCAGAAAATTTCAGGAAATCATCTAATACATTGCTCATTCATGCTTATTTTCCAAACATAGTAAATAAGTTATAGAGCTGGAATATAGAGTTTGAATGTAAAGGTGTTCTGTTTTTCTTACCTGCGTAGTAGAGACCATAGTAAGCCTTACGGAAATAAAGAGATGCAGAGGGCATCTTTGTAAATCTTTGTAACAAACCCAGAGGAAATTGTTTAAATATCAGTCTCTTCTTAAGATTTTCTAGGTGATCAACATTTATTTTTGGTATGTATGTTAAGGAAAGAATTCAAGATATTCTTTTGTTTGGTCTGAGCAGATACTATCTTAGTGGTAGCTATTAAAATTCTGACTTTATATATACCACCAAATAAAATTGTCTGTTTTAACATGGTCTGTGCTTTGAGCTGACCAGTGTGTCTTCCAAAGTTGTTTTATTTTCTTTTTCTAAAGAATAGATACCTGATAAATTTGTTGAGAGTTGATGCGATTGGGGAATAATCATTAAGTGAATAAGTAGAAACCTGAAGGTTGTATTTGTATTTAATGAATTTGATAAATTAGGGAAAGATCTTTCTTAATTTTAGTCTCAGTGATTCTTTGCTTATAGTGTCCAGTTAGATATTTAGAGAGTTGTAGGCAGAATCCCGAGTTTGTAATAAATTCTGTCATATTCAGAGATCCACTCTTTTATTAATTCAAATGGCCTTTTGGGGAGTAGAATATGGGAGAGTATAACATCAAACAGCTGCTGGGCCTCTGCTCTAGTCCAGGAGAACACAAAGTAGCACTACTTCTAATGATCTAGTTTCACTTCCAGTATTCTAGTGGTCATAGCATAAAGATATAATAACTTGCCTAAAAGTATTGATGAACTGATAAAGTTAACTCTCAACAGGCAGAATCTGATAAGCAGAAATGAAACACAAGACCTTATATAAATAACTGTAGTTCTTCTGTGCTAGGGAACAGTCTATTCAGTATGTGTGTAGATGCTATTGCTTCAGTGTCTAGATACTTTGTATTATTTCCATTCTTCAGGTTTAGTACTTGCCCCTCCCCCCAAGAAAAGGTCTGTAAAAAGAAAATGAATAAAAATTAAGAGTGACAGTAGTTTTGGGTTTTGTGTTTGTGATTTATCTAAGTGATACAAATCTTTATGTATTCAGTTTTAGGCTATTGGCTTGATGCCTAAAAATAAGATAGATAGCTCTTTCTAAGGAAGAAAGATGTGTTTAATTTTGGAGAGTAGCACTCCTATATCGTGATTATAAATAGTAGGCTATTTGCAGTTGCTATTGCAGGTTACTTATTACCTGTTCTTGTATGTCCTATCAAATGATCCCATATTGGTTGAATTGTATTTAAGCAGTGGTTGACCAGTATTGCAATTTTAGTTAAATCTAAATGATCTTGTCTAATTAAGTTTATATGCTTTTACAAAGAGGTGCAAGACATTTATTAGGAAATAATGCCTGTGAAAGATAAAGGGAGTGGAAGCGGAATTGGGCAGGGAAAAAGCTTTCAGACCACAATGTAGATGTGCTCTTCCTTCACCCTTGATGTTTCAGGTTTCTTTCTGATACTGTTTTCTTCCTTCTGAAGGACTTATTTTAGCAATTCTTTTAGAGCATGTCTGCCGGTAGCAAATTTAGTTTTTCTCCATCTGAAAATGTCTTTATTTCATCTTCATTCCTGAAGGATGTTTTCAATGAATATAGAATTCTAGGATAATAGTTCTTTTCTTTCAGTACTTGAAAAATGTCATGCCACTTCTTTTGGCCTCCATGGTTTTTGTTGAGAAATTTGCATTCAGATCATGGCTCCCCTATAAGAAACAAATCACTTTTCTCTGGCTGCTGCGAGATTTTTTTCATCATTATTTATTTTTAGCAGTTTGATGCTGAGGTGTCTGGGTAGGGTGAATTTCTTTTGAGGTTATTCATTTTGGAGTTTGCTAAATCTTAGGTTTATGTCTTTTGCCAAACTGGAGAAATACTCTTGAACTATTTTTTTTTCTATACCACATTCTTTCTCTTTTCCTGTTATTCTGATGACACAAATGTGAAATCTTTTGTTAATTTCCCACTGTAACCCCAAACTCCTGGGCTCAAGTGATCCTCCTGCCTCAGCCTCCCGAGTAGCTGGAACTATAGGCATGCCAACACGCCCAGCTAATTTTTTCTATTTTTAGTGGAGACAGGGTCTCACTCTTGCTAAGGCTGGTCTCAAACTCCTGCGCTCAAGTAGTCCTCCCACCTCGGCTTCCTAGAGTGCTAGGATTACAATAATTGCTCTGAAGTCTT
The DNA here is from genome assembly GCA_008750895.1 of Mirza zaza. Lineage (NCBI taxonomy): Eukaryota > Metazoa > Chordata > Mammalia > Primates > Cheirogaleidae > Mirza > Mirza zaza. The sequence continues at coordinate 105,180 of VSMD01119408.1, read as the reverse complement.
TAATGATTCCAACACCTGTCATCTTGGCATTGGTGTCTGTTCATCATCTTTCCCATTGGAGTTTTGATTTTCTTGGTTCTTTGTATGCCAAATAATTTTGCGGTGTATCCTGGACATTTTGAATGTTATGTTACAGTATTCTGGGTTTTATTTAAATTCTGTGGAGAGTATTGATATTTTTGTTTTAGCAGGCAGTCAGTCTGATTGGGTTCTGATCACAGATTCTAACCAGTCTTTCTGGGTTGTAGTTTCAAGGTGAGCTTTGCTTATAAAGCCATTACAGCTATTCAGATTTGCCCTATGTGTGTACCACCCAGTAGCCAATCTGGGGCCCAGGAACTAGGTTTATCCTCTAGTTCAGTTTTCAAAGTCTGTCGTATACCATTTAGAGTCAAGTCCTCTGTGTATGCTGTAGCTCAAGGCCAAGCCCAGGAGTACATAAACTGCTTGGTCATTCCCCCGCCAACTCCCACCTCAGTACTGCAATTGTTGGGATTTGCTATGGATCATTTCTGTGTTAATGGCATGTGTGTTTTTTCTTCTTTCCCCAACCTTGCCCCCACATTATAGACAAGGCTGCATTGAGCATGCCTTCACAGGTCATCACTGTATACCTGTGAAAATATTGCTATAGTATAATGTTTGGAAATCAAAGTATTCACTTGATTTCATTTTATTCACAAGAAGTCATTGTTAAATTTATATATCTCTAAAAATATCCCTATTTACTCTTCTAGCAATAATTTATGAGAGTGACAAGTTTCATTTTAGAAAGGAACAATGGAAAAATTCCTTCCTGTGATAGGCTGTAGATAAATTGGAATTGGGTTCTCACAGGAAATATCTCAGATTAAAAAGAAGACCATTGTTTTCCTCTTAGGTGATGTGAAAATCATCTAGTCCTGATTTCGTTTCTTCTCCCCCCCCCCAGAATTTTGATTCTGACATCAGCAGTGTGGGAATAGATGGCTGCTGGCAAGCAGACAGCCAAAGGCTTCTAAATGAGGTGATGGTGGAACACTTCTTCCGACAAGGAATGCTGGATGTAGCTGAGGAGCTCTGCCAGGTAACAGTGTGCCAACTGGGAGGGTATGTATGAAAAAAACCAGGGGAACTCCTTGGAGTTTGCATTATTTGCAGAGTGAGGTTTTGAGTTTTTTGCTAGCTATAGATAGATTTTAAATATTTTAATTATTAGGGATGACTACATTTTTTATTAGGAATTTTTTTTTAAGTGGTGAAAATTATAGTCCTAGAACTTGTTATCTGAATTGTTCTTTCCTTATTCCTGGTGCAGAAGGTTGGTCCCAGATCATGAATCAAGGAGATCAGAAGAGACAGTACTTTTCTTTGTTTCCCCTTTTGATAGGGAAGTTTAGTATAGCAGAGAGAAGAGGAAAGGGACAAAACATTAGTGTTTGTTCTTCTGATCTAGAATTTTGTCAGTGAATTTCAGACTAAAATTTACTTCAGGTGAGCAGCATTTGTCTTTTATTTCTATTAGACATGAGCTTAGAGATCTTAGAACAGTTTGCCAAAACCACGAAGTCATTATAGGAGCAGCTGCCATGTATTCAGTGTTTACTACAAGCCAAGGCCCTGCCTTTATTCCTTGTTGCAACCCTGTGAAGTAGAAACTGTCACTCTCATTCTACAGATGAGAAATCTGAGATCTGGAGAAGTAAGTAACTTGATCAATGCCATACAGATTTTGCATGAAAGAACTAGGATTCAGTCCCCAATTTGTAGTCTCCATATTCTTTTCTAAGCCACTATGTGCAATTGCATTTTTTGTTTGGAAAAATGAAAGACTAAAAGGATTAAATAATTCAAAACCAGTCTGTAAACCGAACCTCTAATCTAAGCCTTTCTATTTTTAATAGATAACAGATTCTATTTTTAACAGATCAAATAAATGATAACTCAGATCTTTCTCTGTATCTTACAGGGATTTTATGTGTGTGTCCGTACAAATTTCCTAAATTGTGTCATTGAGGGTTAAGTTTGTTTTTAAGTAACAAAGACCCCAAGTAACAGAGGCTTAAACAAAAATGAAGTTTACTTTTTCTCACACAGAACTAGGTAGTGAGACATCCACAGCATGTATGGTTCGGTTCCATTAAGCTCTCAGAGACCTACACTCCTTGTAGCTCAACTGTCCTGGACCACGAGCATGGCAGACAAAGCTGCAGCCACACCTTTGTATTCCAGGAAGAAACAAAGAGTGTATGCTTTTATTTCACTGGGCAGAATTTACATCTTGCAAAGCTATACCCAGCTTTATTTTCCATATGGTCATGTACCCTGCTGAAATTTGGAGGTTCTACTGTGGAAAATGGGGGGAAGAATGATACTAGGGGAAGTCATTAATCTCTGCCATAGAAATACATGTTAAAAGGAAATTATCTTTAATGGTTTGCCCCATATTTTATAATCTAGCAAAATGCTTTTTACCACGATCTCTTTATCCTGATTACCACTAACAAAAGTTCTTTCTGTTTTTTTTTTCAGGAATCTGGTCTTTCTGTAGACCCAAGTCAGAAAGAACCGTTTGTGGAGTTAAATCGAATACTAGAAGCATTAAAAGTCAGAGTTCTGAGACCTGCTCTGGAGTGAGTTACTGAGTTTGTTTTCTTTTGAATACTTGGAGAGAACTCTCTGTAAGAAAACTTAATTAGAAAACACATTAGAGATTTTTAGTTTTCTTTTTTGGGGGGAGATAGAGTCTCTCTCCATCGCTGCAGCTAGAGTGCAGTGGCGTCATCGTAGCTCACAGCAACCTCAAACTCCTGGGCTCAAGGGATCCTCCTGCCTCACCCTCATGAGTAGCTAGGACTACAGGCACATGCCACTGTGCCCAGCTAATTTTTTATTTTTTTTGTAGAGGTGGGTTCTCACTCTTGCTCAGGCTGATCTTGAACTCCTGAGCCCAAGTAATCCTCCCACTTCTACCTCTGGCTCTTGGAGTGCTGGGATTACAGGCATGAATGGAGATTTTTAGATATATTTATGTCACCTGGGGTAGACTTCAGAGAAATCAAAGAATTATTATTTCTTTTAACCAAGTAAAATAGGGGAGGTGCAATATGAGAAAATGGTTAGAGCTTATTTCAATAACCAGTTGGTCTGAATTCCAGTGAGAGAAAAGGGTTTCCTGGATCCAGGCTATATCACTACTTTGTGTGGACTAGCAGTATAACTGAAGCACTATTGTTCAGGGCGTGCTATTGATATTTGAGCTTCCATAATGTGCTGCGATTTGTGCTAGCATTCTAAGAAATAATTTAATTGGTTATCGGAACTAAGTGGTATGCTGCATGAAGAGAGCAAATCTTTTTATAAAGCCATTCTATTAATTACTGTGGATTTTGGTGATTCACTATGAACTTCTCATTGATAGGAATTATCTGAAGTGTCTAAGTAAGCTGTAATATCCTAGAGCAGGGTCAGCAAACTTTTTCATAAAGGGCAAAATAGTAAATAGTTTAGAGTTCACAAGCCACAGAAGATCTCTGCCACATAATCTTTGTTTTATTTTACAAGTCTTAAAAAATGTAAAAACCCGTTCTTGGCTATCTGCCATACAAAAACAGGCAGCAAGCTGTATTTGGCATGTGCCATAGTTTGCTGAATCCTGTCCTAAAATTTTTTAATCTGAGGATTACCAGATATTTGTAATAAATAGCTCATAAAATAAAGAGAAGAAACGAGATGATAGAAACAGTTGGTATTGTTGTGAAGTTATACCCTTAGAATCCTGGTATTTTAAAACTGGAAAGATAACCAGAAAAAAATAGTTGCGAAGTTGACTTTTTAAAAAATGTACAAATTTTTCTTAACTTTTCTTCCACTAACCCATTTAATTCTTCATAGCTTAGTTTTCTGTTTATAATCATTTCTCAGTCTTAGAATACTTTGCATAGTTCTAAAACAGCCCAGATAACAAGGCAGAGAGAGATTCCTATGTAAATTTATAAGTAGTAAAATCCCTGTATAAATTATAAATATGAGGTAGGTACTGTATATTTAAAAATAGATTTCACTTGTGGGAACCTGTGGCCTTCTGATTTCAAGATTATTCTTTTTTAAGCACCAAAGGAGGCAAGATGCTACACCACTTTTAATAAAAGGATTTGTTCTGTAAAATTTGGATTCAGTCAAGGGCCACACTTAAGGACCTCTAGAAGGCCACATGTGGCATTCAGGCCACAGGTTCCCTACCCTTGGAAGCAGATATTAGATTTTGACACACCAAATCATCTAATACCTCTTGGTATTAATAACTTGGAGATAAATTCAACCAAATCATCTAATACCTCTTAAAATCTGTCAACGACTGTTCTATAAAGAGGGTAAGGGATACCTTCTGAACCTGGTTCATAAAAATAAATAAATAAATGATTTTTAAAAAAAGAATAAGGAAGCCTAAATATAAAAATGTAATGGTTTTCTCAGTTTTATAGTGATTAAGAAATAATATTTAGGTTGTTATTCAAGGTAATATTCATTTATCCATGCATTTCTTAGTTTCATTTCATCAGACTTTAATTAAGTACTTACAATGGTACTTAGTATTTGCTGCCTCAGCTTTCATAGTACTCAAGACTTTTCCTTTTGGAATTAAGAAAATTCTTAAGACCCTTTTAACTTTGTGCTTTTTCTGTAAGGTATAAGTTTCTTACTGATAACCATATCATATGTATCAATTATTTCTGTAAATGTTTCCTATTACTTGTAGCCTTAAGACAGTCTCTGTTAGGCGAAGGATGGACTCCATTCCATGCAGCTGGTGGTAACAATGGGGATTACTTATGCAGTAAAAATTTTCTCTTTTGGGCCGGGCGCGGTGGCTCACGCCTGTAATCCTAGCTCTCTGGGAGGCCAAGACGGGCGGATTGCTCGAGGTCAGGAGTTCGAAACCAGCCTGAGCAAGAGCGAGACCCTGTCTCTACTATAAATAGAAAGAAATTAATTGGCCAACTAATATATATAGAAAAAATTAGCTGGGCATGGTGGTGCATGCCTGTAGTCCCAGCTACTTGGGAGGCTGAGGCAGTAGGATCGCTTGAGCCTAGGAGATTGAGGTTGCTGTGAGCTGGGCTGATGCCATGGCACTCACTCTAGCCTGTGCAACAAAGTGAGACTCTGTCTCAAAAAACAAAATTTCTCTTTTGACTTTTCTGGAAATATTGCTGTATTAAGTATCAGAATGGGGGAATGAAGTGGTAATTATACTTAAGTCTTCTTGAGTGCTTATTATGTGCCTGGCATCGTTCTAAGTATTCAGGCCTCATAATAACCCCATGATGTAGGTACTCATTTTTTAGGGGAGGAATTGAAGCCTGACAGATGTGCTGTGAAAAAAGAATGTTGAGTCAAAAGATTCTATGAAAAATGCTTCCCATAATATTTTCCTAATATTCTCATCTAAGAGATGAATTTATTAAATGTGCCATCAGTAATGAAACCCATTTAACTTTGTATAACCCAGTGTTTCTTGTATATATTTGACCAAAGAATCCTTGTTCTTCCTCCAAATAACACCTATTAAAACCTACAAAATTGGAATTCTACAAAACATAAATTTGGAAAATGATGGTTTTATAGAAATCGGCATTGCAACAACTCAAACTTTTCTAATTCTTGCTTGTTACCGGTGGATGCAGAGCAAAAATTTACTAAGCATCTTTTATGAGCTAAGTTCAGAAAATTCACTTTATTCAACTTATAGCAAAAGATGAAAGATAATGGGATACCAATTTGGGTGATTCTGGTTCAGATACAAGGGGAAAATAACTGCCAGTTGTATAGCATCTCATTTTTCTCTGGTGGGAAGAAGCATCATGGGCAAAGGGGAAGGTGAAGGATCGTAGCAATTCCTCCAGGCTGCCTAGGCAAGCAAGGAGGCATAGGCCAACCAAAAACATTGAGATGGATAGAGGCCATGGAAGACCTACATGAGAAGGAAGCTTGGAGAATATTAGTTATTTAGTTGCAACAATGGAAAGAAGGTGGAAAAGAATGGTGATATTGTGGAGAGAAGTGGCAGAACAGCAACTGATTATCTACACGGACCTGGTTAGAACCCTGCCTATTCCTGTATTCATGCCCTTGTATTTCTGAGTTTGTACAGATTTTCCTCCTCACTCAGATTGCTTTATCTGCTTTTTGAGTTCTTCCTGGCACGTAGAACAGCATTTACTTCATAGACATTCAGTAAATAATGGAATAATTTAAAGAGAATTTTGAACAAACATTTCACCCTTCTTCACATGTCAGATAGAAGTAAAGCCAAAAATAATTAGCATCAACAAGAGAATAACAGTAACTTAATACAAAGAGATGGAGAAATATTAGGAAAAGAGAAACAGTCCTTGTAGCTATGCCAGTTATTGACATTTTGAGAGAAAAGTGCTATCTTTAAGCCAGTTGGTTGCCTTCCTAAAGGTATCTCAAAGAGTAATAACTAACCTTGGTGGATTTGCCACAGTCTAGGATCTGACTTTCAGGCAGGCAGACTGGGAAACCTGTTTTTGTTTTTAACACTAAGAACAGGCCTGGGCTTTTAAAAACTACAAAAACCTGAATTGCTAAATTACTTCTATAGCTTGGATTACTAGTGGCTCTGAAACTAGACCATGCTAGGCGGATCCATATGGAAGGCACGTGAACTTGCTAAGCATGGAGTTGGAACAAGAGGAGATTGTTCTAGAAAATAATGTTCTCAGACTGAAATATCATGATTCCATTATCTCCCAACTAGAGGTAGTGTTGTAAAGCTGTTAGGTAATTCAAAGTTCATTGGCTGACTCCTTTTCTCTAAATAGTCTTTGGATTGCCTTGGTCAGTCCTTTCTTAGGCTTCCATTGCTGACCAAACTGCTTTAAAAAAAAAATTTAACACTGTTAAGACATTATTTTATATGAAACCTTCACATTTGAGTTTTGAGTCAGCATTGATTATCCTAATAAGTAATACATGGACAAAGTAAGAAATCAAAAGTTACAACAAAATCAAAATGCAGTGAAAAGTAAATCTTCTCCCCACCCTTGCCCCTCAATCACCCAGTTTCTCGTCATACAGGCAGTTACTACTCACCCTTTTCTCCATCCTTCCAGAGATATTCCATACATTTACAAAGTTATGTGTACAGTAGTTTCTGCTTATCTGCTGGAGGTACATTTCAAGACCTCCAGTGGATGCCTGAAACTGCTTATAGTACCAAACCCTATATATATTGTTTTTTCCTATATGTACACACCTATGGTATACCTAATTTATAAATTAGGCACAGTAAAAAATTCACAACAGTAATAGAACAATTATAACAATATACTGTAATAAAAGGTAAGTGAATATAGTCTTTCTCAAAATATCTTCTTGTACTGTACTCACCTATTTTTGGATCATGGCTGACAACAGGTAACTATAACTGGAAAGTGAATCCATGGATAAGGGGAGACTACCATATTATATATATGTCCGTTTTTGTGCCCAAGTGATTGCGTACTATACACTGTTCTGCATCTTACTTTTTTTTACTTGAAAAAATTTGAAGTATTCACCTATATACAGAAATATCTCGTTTAGTGGCTGCTGAGTGTTCTCATTTAGGGATTAGACCTTAATTTTATTGAACCATTTCCTATTGGTAGACATTTGGTAGTTTCCAATCTTTTTCTTTATAAGCCATGCAGCAGTGAATATCCATTGCACATTATTTTGAGCATGCCCAACTATATCTGGAGGATATATTCCTAGAACGTTGGGCCAAAGTGCATTTAAAATTTGGATTGATCCTACCAAATTTCTGTCTTTAACAGGTTGTCCCAAAATACAGTCCTGTCACAAATAGCAAGGGTCATTATGTTGTAGCTGATTTTTCCCTCTATCTTGGTTTTTTTGGTCTTTGCAAGTCTGATGGTTGTGTGTGTAGTGGAGAAAGAATGGCATCTCATATTTTAGTTCGTATTTATCTTCTGAGTTGAGCCACATCTTCTCTAGATACACTCATACCTTCATTCTGGCAGAGGCTGACAGTCTTTGACTCTGAGGGCAACCTTGAAGCTGAAGGGATCACTTCTGAGATATGTGACCATCTTATATAACAAAATCATTTCCACAGGGCTGTGAGAGCGTTTCTCCATTGCCTGTGGGAAACCTTATAACACTTTTTTCAAAGAATTTATAGTTCTGTTTGCAAAAGCCTCAGTAGAATACCATAAGGAAACAGAAAACAATTGAATGAGTATAAGAAAGGAGAGAGGGGTTACAGAATTTTTCATACAGGAGAGGAAAAAGGTATTTTCTTGGTTTAGACCACAGAAGGGTTTTAAATCAGACAGATTGTGAACAGTATTAGGCAGGCTGCTGAAATATGGGAAGACTCCCTCTCCAAGGCTAGTAATTAGGTGGGGATAAAAGAAACCACAAAGGTTTCTTGGTGGTGTATGTGACCAGTGGTCCTAAAAATAAGAAAATGCTTGCCAGACTTAAGAGAACTTCTGGTATCAGTGAATAAAATAAGCAGGAAATGATTCTAGAAAATAAAATTGGAGGCAGCAAGCAGAGATGGTAGATCATGGAGCCTTGACTGGAAATGAAGGTGACAGTGATTCAGCAGTTTCTGGTGTCTGTTTTCATGCTGTTAGTTATAGCTTCCTGTAGGTGGACAGTCTTCCTGATTTAGGCACTTTTTAATAGTCACATAGAACCACAGAGGAAACAGGGCTCCAATAGATGTGGCAGTGAAGAACAATAAAGGCTTGAACAGGTTGGATTATTTTTAGAGTTTGATTCCCCCCCCCCCCATATCCTTTTGGTCTTAATTATGAAAAGGCAGAAGAAAAAAGAGTTGATGGATACATTTTTAACTCACTCTGCCAATGCACTAAGTCTGGTGGAAAAGGGTTACCTCTATTACAGACAAGCTAATTTGAAAAATGGAAAGATGTGTCCATTGGGAAAGATACAGAAAAGAAGGTGGCAAATAGAATAGGAAGGCCACAAGAGAAAAAATATTAGGGCTGATAACACTATTTTCTGTTGTCTACTTTACATTTGTTGCTGGTAAAAGTTTATAGAAAGCTCCAAGACTGTGTATTCCTCAGGAGAATAGATATTACCTGAATACATCCTCACAAAGAACCTAAGCCGTATTGGAAATGAGTGGGCAAACTATGACTAGAGAAATTTTTTTTAAAAAAGGGAAAATTTAAATAAACTGTCTCTGAGATTAAGTATTTAAAAGCATAAGGAGCTAATCTATCCAGGAGGCTGAATAGACATGATGGAAAAGAAGAGGGAAACCTAAGAGGAAAGACTCTGGAGTTTGTGCTTATACAGTGCAGATCTGTTATTGATTAGGTTTATAAAATCTCTTGGTTTTGTGGTAGGAAACTGGCAGCAAATAAGGCAATGTCACATGCAAGTACTTAAAAATCACTGATCTGTAGAGTTGTGCTGTCCAGTGTGATGACCACTTGTCACCTGTAGCTTTTTTTTTTTTTTTTTTTTTGAGACAGAGTCTCCCTTTGTTACCCAGGCTAGAATGAGTGCCGTGGTGTCAGCCTAGCTCACCTCAAACTCCTGGGCTCAAGCAATCCTGCTGCCTCAGCCTCTCCAGTAGCTGGGACTACAGGCATGTGCCAGCATGCCCAGCTAATTTTTTCTATATATTTTTAGTTGATCAATTAATTTCTTTCTATTTATAGTAGAGATGGGGTGTCGCTCTTGCTCAGGCTGGTTTTGAACTCCTGACCTCGAGCAATCCGCCCGCCTCGGCCTCCCAGAGTGCTAGGATTACAGGCGTGAGCCACCGCGCCTGGCCCACGTGTAGCTTTTGGGCAATCTTACTAATCTCTACATTACTGAGAACCTCATGTAAAGTTATGTTTATGTGTTCTGAATAGATTCAGATATGGAATATTATAATTTGTGTGGTTTCTTAAATAGCGTGGGAGAAGGACAAAGACTTACACCAACTCTGAGATAGTAAAATATTAGTGGTTCCAGTGATGGATTCAGCCCATAGCTGAGAAATGACCATTTGAAAATATCTCAGAAATAAAACGTTAGCTATTCTTTTCAGTCTCTAAAGCAAAGTTACAGGGTTCTTAACTTTTTTGACCAAACTTTGATTTTTGTCATGTTTGCCATTAGGCATTTGATTCATTTTTTAAAATAATGTCCTGCCAGGTCCACACTTGTGCAGCAAATAAATATCATTCATTCCCCTGAATGTCAGCTTTTACCCCCAAGGGCATAGCCTCAAAGGAGACTAGAAAAAGAAGGTATTCGTAAGCCTTTTAAAAATGCTCAGAAAGGTTATAGTGGAATGTGCTGTGGAACTTGGCAAGAAACGTTTTTTTAGTATTAGCAAAAATAGACACCCACCCAGGTTGGCAAAATTTTAAGGAGAGAGAGATAAACAGGTGAATGCTGTCAGTTAGGTTCCTGAAGGAGAACAGCTAACTATGAAGACGACACCTTATATCATTTATTTTTGGAATGATAGTGAAATTCTAAATATGGAGCTAACAATGTGCCAAGACTTCAGAGGCCTGACAGTTAGGATAATTAATGCTAATGTTTCTGTTGGAATTGTGTAGATGTAGGTTGCTTCTAATTTATTCAACTCAGTAAGTAGTATTGCTTTGGGATCTCTTTATGCCAGGGGTCCTCAAACTTTTTTAAACGGGGGGCCAGTTCACTGTCCCTCAGACCATTGGAGGGCCGGACTATAGTTTAAAACAAACTATGAACAAATTCCTATGCACACTGCACATATCTTATTTTGAAGTAAAAAAACAAATGGGCAAAAACACCTGCATGTGGCCCTTGGGCCGTAGTTTGAGGACGCCTGCTTTATGCAGTGGTCCCCAACCTTTTTGGCACCAGGGACCAGTTTCATGAAAGACAATTTTTCCACAGACTAGGGAGGGGGTGGAGGTGGGGTGCCATGGGATGGGTGATGCAAGGACCGTTTCTTAATAGGCCACCGACCAGTACTGGGTCACGGCCCATGGGCTGGGACCACAGTTATGGAGGAGGCCCAGAATATCTCTTCATTAGGAGAATGTGGTGATGGCGAACAGAGATCACTGACACTGATGACCTCACCGAGTATCACCTTTTGGGTCTGCAGTGTTTCTCATAACAGGAAATAGTTCCAAAAGTGACAGTGTTCTCATGGTCCACATTGGAGATTTGGGAGCAGAATTTTTTAAAAATTTGTAGAGTTCATAATTTAACTGAATTTTTAGTTAGCATGGTGGTGATTTTAAAAATTAAAAATTAGACGTTTTCTGCTGGAAATGTCATTATCCAGAACACAGCACCCTATTTGCTAATATTCCATTATCCGTTTTTTTTTGCTTACTTCTGGTCATACGGTTTCTAATGCTTTGCAGGCAGTGGATTAAGTTTTTGGTGCCAGTATTAATAGTTTTGTGCTTTTATAGTTCACGTGCTTTGTAGTCTTTGGATTTGGTTGTCTTCACATTAATTAAAGTCGTGACTGTGTTCTACTCCTTATTCCTGCTAAGTGGATCAAATACTTAAATATTAAATAGTCAGTGTGAACTTCTAGCTAAGAAAATGTCAAAATTTTTTGAAGGGGATTAACCAATATGCATATATACTATAAAAATCAAAGTAGCTCTGAGTATTATGTGGAAGTACCCAAGTAACTCTTATCTTTTAAATATGTTAGGTCATTAAATACGAAATGTCTGATTTCAAATCAAAAGTTTATTATATCTCAGATAAGAAGCAGTACAATTAAAGTATGTGCCTAAACTATCAACACAGTTTTGCCATCTTAACGGTAGGTCACTTATGCCAGTATCAGAAAAGCCTGGAGAGCAAGTGGCGATGAAATCGCGAAAGATGTTTTCCACAGCTTGTTGAGAATTGAATGTTATTCCTTGTAAGAAGTGGTCCGAAGCCAGGAAGAAGTGATAGTCAGTTGCTGCAAGGTCTGGTGAATAAGGTGGATGACAGAGTTTCCAAGTGCAGCCTCTGTAGTTTGAGCAGTGTTGTTTGTGCTACACATGGTCAGATGTTGTCTTGCAAGAGGATTGCCCTGTCTCTGTTGTCATTTTCAAGATTAAAATCACTAGAATGGAACTTCTGAAACCATCTACATATTGTGCATTCATTAACGGCATCCTTCCCAAACACTTTGTTGATGTTTTGAGCTGTCTATGCAGCTTTGGTTCAGTGATGGAACTCATATTCGAAAATAACACGAATTTTTTTTTTTTTTTTTTTTTTTTTTGAGGCAGAGAGAGTCTCGCTCTGTTGCCCCTGCTAGAGTGTCATGGCGTCAGCCTACCTCACAGCAACCTCAAACTCCTGGGCTCAAGCAATCCTTCTGCCTCAGCCTCCTGAGTAGCTGGGACTACAGGCACGTGCCACCATGCCTGGCTCGTTTTTTCTATATATTTTTAGTTGGCCAATTAATTTCTTTCTATTTTTAGTAGTAGAGATGAGTCTCACTCTTGCTCAGGCTGGTTTCTAACTCCTGACCTTGAGAGATCTTCCCACCTTGGCCTCTCAGAGTGTTAGGATTATAGGCTTGAGCCACTGTGCCTGGCCTTGAATTTTCGACTTATCCATGGTTTCACAAAAATTGCTCTAAAAAAAAATTTGAAAGATAATCACAAGCCAAACATGTGTTTGAAAGAATGAGGATGTACCTTCACAATAAAAAAAAAACAAAAACAAAAACCCAGAAATGTCAAAGTGAAATGTCAGAGATATCAACTGTCAAACATAATACTTAAGTAAATCAGACATTTCATATTTATAACCTAATAATTTTCTTACTAAAATGATTTTGAAAAACAGTTCATCATTTAGTAAACATACATTGGGTAATAAGTTCTTACTGAATGTCTATTTATATCAGTCTCTATGCTCAGTGATTCAACTAGCCCTGAGGTGCCCCCACATTTCAGTGAAGAAACAGATTTTATAGAATTAACTAACAGCCCAGATCCACACCGCAGAGCCAGGATTTAAGTTCATACATATTTGGCTCTACGAATCTATGCTCTTTATCACTTTACCCCATTCAAAGTAGTGCCAGGATAGGTAAATAAGACAGAGCTCCTTCCTTAGGAGACCAGAAGCTATATGCTATTGAATAGATTGTGATGTGTGGCACATGAGAGGTTAAAATAAAGAACATCTAGAGTTCTGTGGATGGGGAGATTATTAGGAAAGTTATAGAAAATGTAATTGAGCCTGGGCCTTGAATTTTTCAGCCCTATTTGCACCTACTCAATTTGTGTTTGATTGTACTTGTACAAAAATTAACTGGCGCTTACACTGGGCGATAGTATCACAGATTCTAATTTCACAGAAGGAACAAGTCTTCTACCTGGACCAGCTTTAAATCACCAGAACATGTCATTGTTGCTGTCATTTGCCAGTTGCTAGATTTAGTTATCTGAATATGTTCCCCCCCTTTTTTTTTGACCTACACCTCTCTCCACCGCCGTTCTATTTTCAGTAGGCCTGTTATTTACCTCTTTTATCTCTTTATACCACGTGACAACTGCTTCTGATTTATGCTACTGACTAACCACTGCTTTCTTATCCCTGTGTTGCATAATTTCTCCTCCTGGCACAAACCCTTTAGTTTTCTAGCCCAGCCTGTCTTCCTCTTAAAAAAGAAAGTGGGAGGGGCAGGAATCTTGGTAAGAAAAAGAAAATTAATCTTATTTTCTTTTTGATTCTTTAAGATTTGTGATAATGGGCCATAGACACCCTGACATGCTCAGTTGCTTGAACTTTACATCTTTCTAGATTGTACCACTCTGGGCCTTCCTTGTCTTTATAAAGTAACGTCCTGTCTCATCCCTTTCTCCTGTTTGTCTTTGCTATTGAACCCATGGGCAGTCCTCTCCGCATGGTTCCAATATGCATAAATTTAATTTACCATAGTTTAGTTAAATAACACCAGGCTTCCAATACCAATACCATGGTTTAAATTTCAGTCACTGAGGTATATTAACTGTAATTGCATAAAATACAGACTTCTCTGCTGCCTCTTCAGTCTACAGTCACCACATAAGTAACAGATGCGTGTCATGGTCATGACTAGTTAAGTCACTTCTTTTTGAGTGTCAGTGATTGGTCACTGTGCATCTACTAGTCAGTTTATCCTCTGATCAGCAAGTGTGTAGTTGTGTTGCCTCTTTATCTCCCAGTGATAAACCAAGGTGACATTTTATTAATACAAAAATGGAACAAAAACAAGTCACTGAAAGTGAAATGATGTGATTAGAAAGATTTGAAAATGACAACAGTAAAGCGAAGCTAGGACAAGACCTGAGCCTATAGGAAGCTATGTTACAAAGTGTGCTGAAAAAGTTCTATAAAAACCAGGATAAAGTTGCTTCAATATTTTTTGGCTTAAATTGCATTAGAACAGAAAGATGCTTATGGTTTAAATGGAGCATTTACTTCTGCTGCTCTGGAATGAAGACTGTGTGTGTGTATGTGTGTGTGTGTGTATGTATATATATGTGTGTGTATATACACACATACACATAAAAATATAAAAACGCCAGTCAGTTTGGCTAACATCTAGGCCAAAGTGTTGAAGGAAGTTGTCTCATTGAAAGAAAATGGTAATTATTAATAAAAGGATATTGAGGAAGAGCTTTACTGCCAGTTAAAGATGTTTTCATTGCTTTAGTTGTCACAAATTCACTAATGTTAAGCTATCTGGAGAAACTGCTAGCATGAATAAGAATGCTGCTGTGAAATTTGTACCCGGATTCCAAGGGTTAGTTAATTAGTTAAGGCAGATGTTATGATGATCATCAGGAAGGCAACCCCATCAAGAACTTAGTAAAAGGCATAGGATTGTGAAGTGGTCATAGAGTTAAAGATAGACTGACTCTGTTATCAGGAGGCAACTGCAGAGAGTGACTTTAAAAACCTGTGCTTGGCCGGGCGCGGTGGCTCAAGCCTGTAATCCTAGCTCTCTGGGAGGCTGAGGTGGGCGGATCATTTGAGCTCAGGAGCTCGAGACCAGCCTGAGCAAGAGCGAGACCCCATCTCTACTATAAATAGAAAGAAATTAATTGGCCAACTAATATATATAGAAAAAAAAAAAATTAGCCGGGCATGGTGGCACATGCCTGTAGTCCCAGCTACTTGGGAGGCTGAGGCAGCAGGATTGCTTGAGCCCAGGAGTTTGAGGTTGCTGTGAGCTAGGCTGATGCCACGGCACTCACTCTAGCCTGGGCAATAAAGTGAGACTCTGTCTCAAAAAAAAAAAAAAATAAAAATAAAAACCTGTGCTTATCTGGCCAGTGAATTGAGATCAACAAAATAGAAATGTGGGTTCCTGCATACAATCCAAAAGGTGTGAAAAAGAGGTCCTATCAGGCAAGAGATTCACCTTAATGTGTAAATGTAGGAGTAAAAATGGGGTTGTATCATCCTTAGTTTAGAAAATGTCATTTTCACAGGGAGAAAAAAGCTTAGAAATCCCTTTCCTTATGAGATTAATTCTCAATGAAATGTGAAAACTTATATTCTGTGAATCTGAGTTTCGTGGTATCCTCCCTGCCCTCCCAGTTCCTTTTTGTAAGGGTATCTATTTACTTTTCTAAACATTTTTTGGCAGGGAGTTGAAAGGAATTAAGCAATGTTAGCTTTTTCTTGATTATTTTGTAGCCTTGTTTATAGCAAAAATTGAAAATGTATAAAAATAAATGCAAGTAGTAAATTAAAAATTACATTATCTAAAATGCCTCTCCAAGTTAAATGGAGTACAGGTATTCATAGCTTGAAAAAGCTTGAATCCATAATTCATAACTTGGATTACTTTTAGGAAAAGTAATTTGGAGTTACTCTGTTGGCCCTTTCATGAAGAAAGGAAGTTAAGAAATTTTGTTTTCTTTAGCATTAGCTTAAAAGGTTATTACCTTTTTAAGTATAAAAGTAATATATGTTCATTATAGAAAAATTGAAAAATATAGGATAGCATAAAAATCACTGTAATGTGGACTGCTATTCCGCTGATATTGATTGGTGTGTCTTCCTGGGGTTTCAGCCCCTTGGTGTTGGTATAATGGTTGGTGCCCATACCTCATGCTATAGGAGTTGATAAATAATGCTTGAAATCAAGCTTTCCCCGAGTCATTACTTTTAAAAATTCTGATGACTAAAAGTTATTTTTCTATATATCACACTTCCCCCCGCCTTTTAATACTATCTTATGAACATTTTCTTATGAGAATGAGATAGAATGTTTTCTTCTTTAGTGGATCTCCTTGTGGTCTTTGCCTTTAGCCTTTTATCTTTTATTAAAATTTGTAGTTACTCCATTTTGCTCCCTTTTTTGACTTTACAAACTCTCTCACATACACCTCTTATCAGAAACAGAAAAAAGAAAAAGCTTATTGCCTATTCTAGTTAAGTAGGAAAGCATACTCACGCTTTTATGAGTGAGAGGGTTGGGATAAACCTTTGGAAAGTGACCTGATTTAAATACACTCCTTAGAACTGGAAGTCCATAGGTGCCTGATAGACTAGAGGTGGCAAAAACACAGTACTGTTGATACTGTTGGTTGGCGAGGTGTTGCAACTTGACTGCACTCATCTTATTGCCAAGCAAGGATCTAAGGCTTATTTAAGCTTAAGTAAATATTTCTAAGTTCCTGATGATTAATATTTTAAAAATCACTTTGAGATCAGAGAAGCTTCATGAATCAACTCTTAAGATGTAAATGCATCAGCAAGTTAATTAGAATGTTTGTATGCATTTGCAGCCCTTTGGAGGAAGGGTAGGGATTCAGTAAAGTTGCAGCTATGTGAAGTTCAGTCTCTAGTCAACCAATTCATTATGAGTAACTTGAAAGATTTTACTTTTCTGGTTTATGTAATTACCCAGATTTTATATTTATACCCAGTTCAGACTCCATTTGTCTTTTTTTTTTTTTTTTTTGAGACAGAGTCTCACTCTGTTGCCCTGGCTAGAGTGCCATGGTGTCAGCCTAGCTCACAGCAACCTCAAACTCCTGGGCTCAAGCAATCCTTCTGCCTCAGCCTCCCAAGTAGCTGGGACTACCGGCATGCACAACTATGCCGGCTAATTTTTTCTATATATTTTTAGTGGCCAATTAATTCCTTTCTATTTATAGTAGAGATGGGGTATTGCTCTTGCTCAGGCTGGTTTTGAACTCCTGACCTTGAGCGATCCACCTGCCTCGGCCTCCCAGAGTGCTAGGATTAGAGGTGTGAGCCACCACTCCCAGCCTCTATTTGTCTTTAGTGAATTGAGTTAGGTGGGGAATATCTGTCCAACTGAGAGTCAAATTTATAGAATGTGATATTAACAGCTTTTATATTTTAATATGTTTAGAGAAATAAAGTAATGCTTCCTTATCACCTTATTGCAAAATTTGATTTTAACACTTGGCTGTATACTTTTCTGCTTTAGTCCTCATCTGACCTCGTGGTCCCAGTTCAAGATTGGTTATTCCAACTGTTTGTACTATAGACACTGTAGTATACAGACGCCATACTTCAGATCATTAAAAACTGAATCTTCCTCCCTCCCTTATTAGCACTAGGTTTGTACAAATCATTTTGGCCCAGTGAGATACACTGTATAATATTTGTCTAGCTTATCTTCCTGATTACACTGAAAGCACCTGCAGGGGAAATACCTATGTTTACTGTTTTTAATCTCAAAGTGAGTATCACAAAATCTTGCAGTTAATGAAAGTTTGAATGGTTTGCCTTCAGAATCTTTGATTCACATATAAACTGGCCATTTTAACATTGAAAAGAGCAGTGGATCTAGGCAATCTGGGTTGACATGTGCTTTAAAGTGTGGTCTTGTACAAGTTCAGATGCATCATGTGATATGTCAGAGTCATTCTTGTCTAGACTTAAAACCTAAATATGTAATTGTTATCTAACTTAATATTTTTTCTTTTTTTTTGCTGACTGAAAGGGCCGCTTTCAGTATAGTTGGTGTTATTCTTACTTTCTTTTTCTTTCTTTCTTTTTTTTTTTTTAATTTTAAAGAGATTTATTCTGAGCCAAATTTGAAGACCATGACCAGGAGCCACTGCCAAGAGGCCTTGGGCAAGTGGACTGGTTGTGGCTGGGTTACAGTTTGGTTTTTATACATTTTAGAGACAAGGGTTATGGGTAAAGCCATCAATCAATATGTGGGAGGCATACATTGGTTTGGCCCAAAAAGGAGGGCCATCTCGAAGCAGGGGCTTATAGGGTATAGGTGGGTTTAAAGATTCTTTAGATTGTAATTGGCTAAAGACATGAAGTTTTGTCTAAAGACTTGGAATGTTTTAACATAAACTTTTTACCAGAGATAAGCCACCATTTGTTGCATAAATTGAGGACCTGCAGGTTTGTCTTGCATACCCTTAGGCCTGTTAATGGGTTACAAAGGAAGTCTCCAAGAAGGGAGGGGGCATGATAAGGCGTGTCTGACCTCCCTCTTCCTGGCAGGCAACTTTGCCCTAGAATATTCCTTTGGCCACGAGGGGGTCCATTCAGTCAGCCGGTTGGGTGGGGGGGGGGTGAGCATTTTAGTTCACAGTTCCCCCCTTTTGGCCAAGATCTGTCATAGGCAGCATCTATGGCCAAACTTTTATTTTGTCCCATCCGTTGCCAGGGTGGTGTGGCTACCTGCCCTGGGTTCATCTAGTCCCTCGGTGGGACCCTTGTGGCCAAGAGGACTGAAGAGCCAAACTGGGCTTATAGCCAATTAAATAAGCCAGATAGGATCAGAGGTAGACAGGCACTCATTAATACTCTAAAATCCTTTGGATGACATAAGAGTAAAATGCAAAATATCAAAGGCAAAGCTACAAAATTGATTTACCTACAAGTATTGAGATACTATATTCTTGGGTTTAGTGGTAGACTTGTAGCAAATATAAGCATCATTAATTAACATTTAAGCTAAGTGAGTTTAGTAATTTATACTAAGGTGGCTGATAAATTACTCATTATATTTTCTTTTGTATAGTCTATAACTGATAAAAATTACACTCAGTAAGTTTTAAGTTTATAAGAAGCAGGAAAAAAAATCTTTTATGATTGGGATGGATATCTGCAGCATGTGGCCTGAAAAGACAAAGTATTTCATTTAGTATTCCTTTAGGCTTTTGCGCATCCCTCCTTTATCTGGAGGGTCTATTCTTACTTTCTTTACAAGTAAGGGCCTAGGGATTGATGTTATGACAGACATCCACAAGAGGGCAGACAAAACCCCTTTTTCATGTTACTAGATTTCAAACAATTGTTAAGACACCTTGCTTATGCTCTTGATTATTGTCAAAATCCTTTTTGCTTTTTCTTCAAGGTGGGCAGTATCAAACCGAGAAATGCTTATAGCCCAAAACAGCTCCTTGGAATTTAAGCTACACAGACTGTATTTCATTAGCTTGTTAATGGGAGGAACTACAAATCAGCGAGAGGCATTACAGTATGCTAAAAATTTTCAGCCGTTTGCCCTAAATCATCAAAAAGGTGAGTCTGTAGTCAGATGATTCTAATGTTTAGAACAGGACTGTAGCCATTACTGTAATTTATTTATCTTAACTAGATCTAATACATATTTGCTAATAAACTGAAACAATTATAGATGATAACCACTTATAGAAAAACTGGCACTAGAACAAAAGTAAAACATTGGGGACTCTTAAATGAGAAGTCAAAAAGAGACATTGCAGATTCTGGGATTCCATATTAAACTAAAAGGAGATGTGAGGAAGATCAAGGTGTGCACTTGCTCTTTTCCCATCCCTATCTTACCTTATGCTGGTATTATTAATGTTACTGTGTATACTGTGGATAACAAAAATATTTTCCATGCTTTCTTTTTCTTCCTCTTTCTCTCCATGGTCTTTCTTTAATTTGGAGTGAGGGAAGAAGCCAAGCTTAAGGACCAGAATTATAAAAGACGTTAATATATTATTTTAGGCTATATCAGTTTGGGTGGGAATATTCTTGCCTTTCTTGGCCTATTATCAGCAGGCAAACTCTAATGCTTTTTTTTTTTTGCTGATGCTTTTTTATTTAGATATTCAGGTTTTGATGGGAAGCCTCGTGTATCTGAGACAAGGGATTGAGAACTCACCGTATGTTCACCTGCTTGATGCAAACCAGTGGGCTGATATCTGTGACATCTTTACACGGGATGCTTGTGCCCTCCTGGGGCTCTCTGTGGAGTCCCCTCTCAGTGTCAGGTATGGATATTGGCCCTGTTTGCTATTGAAATATGCGCTGCATTAGTCACCTCCCTTTAACTTGTCTAGTTCTTCGTATTTCAAGTCAAGAACACTTTTGTCTTTCTGAAGAAAAATGCAATTGGTATTTCAAGGGATGGTCACAGTTGAAGGTGACACAGTTTTAGGGCAGTGTTCTCAAAGTGGGGTCTGTGAATCTCGGGATCTCGAGAGCCTTTTCTGCAGTGTTGATATTTACACAGATGGTATAGAAACAATGGTGGATTAAACTACTAGGAGCCTTACTTGGCACAAATTGAGGCAGTGGTGTCACACTCCACAAGTACTTGCTATATTCCTCACCACCACACTTTGAATGTAAGAAATGCCAGTTTTGGCCTGGCACAGTGGCTCATTCCTATAATCCTAACACTCTGGGAGGCCAGGGTTGGAGGATTACTTGATGCCAGGTGTGGTGACAGGTGCCTGTAGTCCCAGCTACTTGGGAGGCTGAGACAGGAGGATGGCTGGAGTCCAGGAATGTGAGGATGCAGTGAGCTATGATGATGCCACTGCACTCTAGCCTGGGAGACAGAGCAGGACCTTGTCTCCAAAAATAAAACGAAGAAATACTAATTTTGATTGCACGTGGTGGTATGCACCTGTAGTCCCAGCTATCTTGGCCTCAAGGGATCCTTCTGCCTTGGCCTCCCAGAATGCTAGAATTATAGGTGTGAGCCACCATGCCCAGCCCAACAAATATATTTTTGTTTCGGAAAGTATAGTTATTTTTTATAAGAATGTTATTTATGATAACAAAGTATGTTTTTTAAAAATGAAGTAGTACCTTTTAAGTTTCTCAGTTTTATTTTCTAATATGTTAAATAATGATAGCTTTAGCCCACAAAAACAAAAGCTCTTTGAGATCCTTAATATTTAAGCATGTAAAGAGGTCCTAAAACCAAGAAGTTTAAGAACCTGTTTTAAGAAAATAACCTTTAGCTCTTTTATTCATTTAATTTCACAAGTGTTTTGAATCTCTGCTAGTGCCAGGCTCTGTGTGGTTTACAAAGATGAATAAGGTACAGTCTGCATTCCACAGGGTGTTCCACCTAGAGTAGGAGACAGACTCACGCAATTAACTGTAATGTGAGGCAGTATTGCCATCAGGTTTTTGGGGAAAAGACTCTGAAATGGGGATGTACATGCAGGGAGTTTTTTGAGATCAGCACCTCTGGGGGAATAAATACAACAGGATTGGGCAAAGAGAAAAACAGTCACAACAAAAGTCTCCACCCATCCCTGAGGAGCTCTAGAACTGCGATGGACCTGTAGAGTGGTTCCAAATTGGGTCTGCACGGGCTTTTGTATCCTCACATGGAGCAGTCACTGGATGTGACCCTAGTCAGGTGGCTTTCTTCAGCTGAGGACAGTCCTGAAGAGGGACTCAGCTGAGAGTTGGCTGCCAGCACTCCCAGATCTGAGAAGTGAATGCTTCCATCCTGAACAGGGGTGATTTTGATGTAGGAGGAACCATGCAAGAAAATGTTTAAGGGGCAAAGAATGTCATTAATGACTGCTAAGCAGAGCCCATTAAATGTGGTCATTTTGTAAAATATGAGGACTTTCCCACCCCCACCCTGCCCCCACACTAATGTCAGGTTGTTTTGAAATTCTCCAAAAGCTTATTGTCAATTTCCTTTGGACCAAAAATGGTGTTTCAGCATCAATCTGCAGACCACATTTTGGTTATCACTGCTCTAGTAAACTAGCACATACATTGGAGCAAATTTTGTAAGGAAAATAAACTTAAGCATGCTGATATATGTTCTGTAAGGAAGAGAATACAAAAGGATGTAACATCTTGTATCTTGTTGGATGAAGAATTCTGTGTAAGAACATCTCTTTCCCTTTCAAACTCAGATGCTAAAACCACCGTATTTGGAAAAGCAGTTCTTAATTCCTATTTGTCTTTCTTTATTTGAATTGATATGTTTCATGCTTCTTTCTTTTAATGATGGATTCTCCTTTTCAACACTGCATGCCATAGCTGCTGCTTTCATATATTTTTGTATACATTTAACATGTATATTTTAAAACTTTATTGTTGTAATTGTCGAGAAATTAAACTAAAATTAAGTACCCTACCGTGTAGATAATGACAGTTTTAGGTAGTATTTTTTTTAACACTTGTTTCTTTTTTTTTTTTTTTACTGCATTTTCCCCATATTAGTAAGATTTATTTAGTAAATGTATGGTTTTATTTTTGTTTTTTTCAAACTGGGATTGTTTTTCAGTAACTTCAAGTATACCAGTGGGCATGGGGAATAGGGGAGGGAAAACGAGTTACTTTTCTTCTAGTAGAAATGTCTGGGTTTGCTTTTAGCAGAGGGGAAGGCTCTATGCCATTTCCAGGAGCCAGGGCTCTGAGCACATGAGGAATTGCCGTCTCCTTGGCCCAAGTGGCCTGACACCTAGCCTGGCACTGATGTTTCCTGTTCTGCTTTCCCAGTTTCTCAGCAGGTTGTGTGGCATTGCCAGCTTTAATTAACATCAAAGCAGTGATTGAACAGAGGCAGTGCACTGGAGTTTGGAACCAGAAAGATGAATTACCTGTGAGTACCATTTTCTATTGGCTATTTACCCTTCTGGCCTTTAGAAGAACGTGGATGTTAAGGGTTTTAAAATGTACACCATCTCGCCTTTAATGTAGGAAACATTGTAGCCATTTGACAGGAGTTTTTTGATGAATATGTAGACATGATTAAACAATAGAAATGAGGAACCTAGTTCATTTTGGGGGCATTTGAGGAGTATTCTTAGAATTTTGACTTAAAGTGGCATCGAAAGCTGATGAAGAAAAACATCAGAAGTGGGGAGAGGGTATTATATATCGTAGCATGCAGTGTGTTCTACAGTGCAGTTCACAAACCATTCCTACTATGATTTTTAAAAATATAAAAGCAATATCAATGTAATCGGATTTAGTTTTATCTTAAGCATTGGTGTTGATGAGATCATAGGTTTGTGTTGGTTATATTTTTCTAATACCAATTAAATAAGTATAGGTACATTAAAATAAAGGTCTCTATAACACCCGCAGTCATCAGTGGACCCTCCAGGGCTGTGTGTCCACAAGGGCCTCACACTTGCCAACTCTACCTTCTCTAAGCAGTAGTTTGTTCATCTCTAAAATAGGGACCAGCCTTCTCTTTATGGGGCTGGTAAAGGCTAGAGAGAAGATCATCATACTTAGAGTAATTTGGGACACACAGTAATTACTCAAATTGTGGCTGCCATGGTACAGTTATGACGTGGAGTGGCAAAGATATGTGTTGTGCTGCCAAGCCTCTGACAGTAGTCACTAAGACTCTTGCCTGGAATTATTATTCTTGTCATGGTTGTGTCATAGACCCTGAATGGCTAAAATAAGCTTTTGGCTTTTTTTCTGCCACATTTATGCATGGGTTTATCTGCAGGTACCACCTTGTTTTTCCAGCTGGTAACCCTGTCAGTTGGTTGCCCCAGTTTTTCTCAAAGATCTTTTCTGGTCAAAGGCACAGGTGTACTCCCAGTCCTGTGTGTGGTCAGGACACAAGCAGCACCCCTTCTCCACTGCTGCTCGTTTGATCAAGCAAAAAGAAACTTGAGCCTTCACTTGATTTGCTGAAGCAGGTGCCCAGCATCTGTTAGTTTCCCAGTTATGTTGTAAGAGTCTCTGACAGTTGCACACTGGAACAGAGAAGACTGAAATCTGAATTTGCTTAGAGTTTGTGGGTCAGGCTAGTAAAACAGCTGAAGGTGGTGATCTGACCATTGTCTGTCAGGATTGTTCTGTTACACTTCCTTGACTTTGTTGAAAGAGCCTGGGGTAATGGGCTTTCATATTGGTAGCCATTTTGGATTTAGAAGGAAAAAAAACCCAGAACTGACATTTGTGGAGCCTCTGCATATGCCACCCACTCTTAGCTTTCATATGATTTGTTTTGTCTGCAGCAAAGAGAACAATTGATACAAGTGCCATGGGCTTTGATGTACAGATTACAAAAGGTTCTGTTGAAACTTGGCTTAAAGCCCTGTTAAACAGGTGGTTTCTCTGGGCTATTACACACAAAACATGGGAAACTCAGATCTGAAGCACACACAGGAATAAACCATGTTTAGTCTGCCTTTAAAGGAGTCACTAAACTGAATTTTATCACCCAGCTAAGTGTGTTACAGAATAGTCTAGTTACAGAAGTCAGTCAAGTTTTTCACTTCCAGAATATCACCTTGATTTTGACTCTAACTCTAGACTTAAGAATTTAGTTTGAAAATTAGTGTTACAAATAATTTTGAAGGCTAATTTAACCCTTTGAATCCCTAAGACTATCCATATTTGAGTTAGTTAGAAGAGTGCTGTAGGCCGGACGCGGTGGCTCACGCCTGTAATCCTAGCACTCTGGGAGGCCAAGGCGGGCGGATTGCTCAAGGTCAGGAGTTCGAAACCAGCCTGAGCAAGAGCGGGACCCCGTCTCTACCATAAATAAAAAGAAATTAATTGGCCAACTAATTTATATAGAAAAAATTAGCCGGGCATGGTGGCGCATGCCTGTAGTCCCAGCTACTCGGGAGGCTGAGGCAGCAGGATTGCTTGAGCCCAGGAGTTTGAGGTTGCTGTGAGCTAGGCTGATACCACGGCACTCACTCTAGCTGGGTAACAAAGTGAGACTGTGCCTCAAAAAAAAAAAAAAAAAAAAAAAGAGTGCTGTAGAAAATTAAATTCAGATGTGTAGATCTGATAAGTGTTCTTCGCTGCACAGTGCATGTTATCATGTGGATGGCTTTCTGAAATATAACTTTAGCCTTTTTACTTTTTTTTTTAAACAGATTGAAGTGGACCTTGGTAAAAAGTGTTGGTATCACTCTATATTTGCCTGTCCCATTCTTCGTCAGCAAACAACAGATAACAATCCACCCATGAAATTGGTCTGTGGTCATATTATATCAAGAGATGCCCTGAATAAAATGTTTAATGGTAGCAAGTAAGTTTCTGACTTTTTATATATATCAGTAAATATATTTTATTTTGGTACTTGATGGGAAGATAAGAAATAATGAGCTTAAGTAAATGTATCTAGATTTAGAAATAAATTTCTTAACTATTCATTTGGCAAAGTAGGTGGTATCTGATCTTTTATCAGCTGTTTTAATTTGTTTGTGGATTTGGTGATTGGGTTTATAAACGTGATCTTTCATTCTTTTTGAGTAGGTGATACATTTTGCCCCCTTTATACATATGGTAGCATACTATAAATTGTTCTGTACTTTGCTGTGTTTTCACTTAGTGATATGTCTTGAAGATTTTTTTATATGCTGCGCAAAGAGCCCTCCTTCTTTTTATGTTAAAACTGCAGAGTATTCCGCCATATGGAAGTATGATTATTTAGTTCCCTATTGATAAACATTTAAGTTGTTGTTACTCCAGTGCTAATGTAAATTACTTTCTACATGATAAATTCCTAGAATTGGAATTGCTGATATAAAGGGTATGTATATTTGTAATTTCTTTAGAGAATGAGCTCAACCTAAAAAAAAAAAAAAGTCTCAGAAGCCCATTTCTAGCTTAGGGAGCTAGAAATTTTTTTGCTGGTGTTCATTTCAGATCCTTTATGGTAAGATCCTTCTTTTAAAGGGAAGGCCCTGGCTTGTAAAGGGGCGGTTTGTGCCCTTCACAGGCCGTGCAGCAACCACCCTGGTAGTGCAGATCAGTGGTGACTAGGAGAGTCAGCTAGATTGTTGATCTTAGTGCAGACTCTGCTGGTATCATGTGCCACTGTGAGGAAAATGGGCCGTTCTTAGTGTGGGCTTGCAGCTGGCATCAGATTTGCTGCCCATGAATGGATTATGTGATTGGTACATTTGAAATTAATTTAGAGACCAGTGCAGCCTAAACCTTTGGGGAAAAGAAATTAGATTTACTTCTGAAACCCCAAAAGTAATTTTCAAAAAAGTTGTCTTTGTTTTGCTTACAAAATAATTTTCACTGATTTCCACTGAGTAAGAGGCTCTGGCATGGGTGGTGTTCATTTGTGACCCTCTGCAAAGCTTAGTTAATATTAAGGGAAAGCATAGTTAATCCTCAAAGCAAAATGCAATCAGATATGTTGTACTTATGTGTTTCAATATGTGTGTATAATTGTTAAAGATCTAGTAACTAGATGAAAACTGAATGTTCAGTACTGATCCTGTTTCCTTGATTCAATGTTTTCTTTCTTGCCTTTAGATTAAAATGTCCATATTGTCCAATGGAACAAAGTCCAGGAGATGCCAAACAGATATTTTTCTGAAGAAGTAACTTTAGTTTGCAATTTGTAAGTGAAACTGAATTATGGGCACATTTCAGAAGAGAACGTTCCATTTAATGCAGCTAACCAAGGACTCCCGTGTTTATATAAGCTAATGCTCCAGAAACTTTGCCAACATATTAGTGTACACACACTGAGGGGAGTGCTCCAGATGAATATTATCATAGGGCTTTATTATATTCTTGGTCTTCATTTCTGATCAAGTAAATACACCAGCAGTTGTCATTCAATGCAGGTTTTTGTACTTAATTATATGGTGATTTTTTTACTTTTTAAGAGCAGAAACAGAAATTGACCTCCTCGCCATGTGTTTAATATTTCTCCTGCTTTTACTTTTGTCATTTTCTTGATAACTGTAAGCCTTGAGAGTGTTTGTGAAAAAGTTTTATTTCTTGTTATGTATACATAATTAAATGAAAATTCTTCAGAAAAAGTTTGATAAATTGAATTGTGGTTGTAAAACTAATTTACTTTTTTTTTTGCTTAAGGAAGAAAGCTGTGATAGATTCCAAATTTGCTTTTTGATGTTTCCCTCTGCTCCTCCTCCAAGAAGTCAGCACACCTGCATTTGAGCTCTGCTTGTAGCCCCAGCAGGCTGCCTGTTTAAAATTTCATCATTTAGCAGGCTGGTGTGAGAAGTCTTCCATTAGAATAGAGTGGAAAGGAGTACTATTGTTTTTTTGCTTTTATTGCCAAGAGGTGCTTGTTTTAAAAAGTTTGTTCAATAAAATGAAATTCTGAAGTTAGAAGTGTTCCTAAGTTGATATTTGCTCTCTTGGTCTTGGTAGCCCTATTCTCTGAAATCTGCCTTCAGGTCTTGGCTATCTATTGCATTTGTATATCATTGCAGACACAGTGTTGTGCGTGTGTGTATATATGTGCACCAGCATCGAACATTGTGTATCTGGAAGGGAAGAAGCATGTTTCAGTCCTAAAATACAGTTACCAGACCCATCATTTTAAATCCTTAAAGTTAGAAGCTAGTATATTTTCTATAGTGCGGAATATGTTTATTGCTGTTTTTGTGTTTGAATAGTATACTGTTCAATGCCTCTCTTCTGCAACGTGTATCATCTCATTGACTGTGAATCTGTATATTATTCTAATGGATACAGATAATAATCTTTTCTCTTGTGAGGTAGCCTCATTTAATGCACTGTCCAGAAATAGCCATGTGTAAGAGTCTTTCTCTGTATGATGAACTACATGGAAAAGACTTCTATGGACATAATTCTGACTTAAACTCATGAAGTTACTTCATTATGAGAAGAATGTTATATGGAAATCACCAAATATTTTACAACTTTATTTCATCTGACATGGAACTGAACATCAATATAGGAATACTTTCATGAGAAAATGAAAAAAGAAGAAAACAGAAGCAAAGAGAAATGTGGCACTTCACATTTTCTTATGGACTTAGTTTGAGGGAGGAGGGACAGATTTGGTGCTAAGTTAATTGGAAGTTGGCAACATTTACAGTAGTACATCAACCTGGATGGTTTATTCTGAGATGTTTACTTGGGAAAGCTAGGATTTGTTTATGAAGGAAAAGGGTACTGCAGAAAAGCCCTGCGTAATTACCATGTGGTCAGGCTTGTGTAGATGGCTACTATGTGCTCTGTGGGGTTAGCTAGGAATTGTGATTGGCCTGGCTCAGTGCTTGCCTTGTCCAACCTCATCTGGCCCCACAGCGAATTTCGCCCCATGATTCTGCTTCACTGTTGGAATCCTCTGTAAAGTTCCCCCTCTCTCCACTAGAGCAGTGAAGGAAGAGAGCAGAGCAGAGACAAGCTCCTTGGACTGCAAAAGAGAAGGTAGAAAATCCAGGCAACACTCTGGTCAAGGGTGTAAACTGGTTTATTATATATGTATTTTTTCCTTTGAATTAAAACCTAAAGTGTCTTTTTTTTGTTGTTAAACCTTTTTCTCCCTAGGCCAAGTTTAGCTTTATTCAGAACTTATTCTCACCTTTCCACCCCAAACACCTATACAGCATTTAGACTTCACCAAGAGTTGAATGATACAGACATGCTCTAGAGGTTGGTGATAAATATTTTTGGTAGCCAGACACTTCACACAGTTGGCTCAGGCCACTTTTAAGGACAAAGGACAGAGCTTGTTTCGTTCCTTTCCCAGTGTTGGGAGTCCTGCTGATAGTTTTCTGTGCAGCTCATGCAAACTTTTCAAAGATCATGCTTTAACTGAAGCATTTGACTTTACAGCTTTCTCTGTAAGATCCTTGTACTCCTACTGGGCAGGGTGAGGGTCAAAAATTTGAAACTTTATTGATCTGACAGTGTAACATGAAAATTTATGTCTTGTGACCTTCTTTAAGTGCATGGACTTAAAATTCATTGGAGACTAAATGTGAAGGGGAGAGGTGGATTTGAAGAGGCCAGATCTTAACCAAAGATGCTAAAGTACAGCATTCTGTCCTTCCTACTCTAGAAACACCTTCACAAATGGTGTTTTGACCATATCATCACTCATGCTATCTGCATTTCAGCAGTGCAGGAGGATGCTATTTGTCTTTCTCTGCCGCCACTTGCAAAAGGTAATGGATGGTAGAGGCAAGGTTTTTTTATAGTCAGACTAATTATAATAATGTACATTGAAAACAATTCAGAATGGTTTCTTAAATTTCTTTGGGAACCATTTCCATTTATCAGTTGTGGACGGAGGCCATGGAACTATGCTAAACCAATAAAACCTTATTATCAAATCTTTAGCCAGAGCATCTGTGTTTTCAGGTACAGTCTTTACAATGGCTAAGGTTGTCTTTTGATCTTTTTTCTCCCTGTGTAATCATTGCAGATGCCATTTCTGTTGTTTTATTGGTGATTATATGAGACTTCTAATACATAAATGAACGGGTATTGGTGCCTCTTTGTTTTAAAAATTTTGAAGAAAAGAGCCACCTCATATTCATAGGGTGTGTATTTTGTGAGTGTGTAGCATTTAATTGAAATTAAGAAAGTTATGAAATAAATTTTTTGTTTTAACTTTTCTGTAGCAGCTAATGTATACAGAGACACTAAAACCCACACCACATTTTGTGGGGAATGAGGATCCTTTTTTATCTCTCCAGGTGGTCCCACAGGTTATACAGTTTAAATTCAGTATTCTTTATGCTGTGGGTTATTTCAGCCTCATTGGTTTCAGCCTTTGGGACAGTGGATATTGTAAAAACCAAGAGCTCTTGGTTATCCGCACAAGACAAGCTGCTGGTAGACTACATTAGCCCTCTGGTTTTCCAGCTCAACCTCTGATCAAGTGGACTGACAGCCATGTTGGCCAGTCTGTTTAGTCAGCTGACTCAGGTTATTTTCAGGGAAGGCATGGAGGCATAATGGTTTGTTTAGTTTCATCACTAAGATGTGTAAGGTGACAACACAAACCAAATACCTTTCATTACTTAACTCTACATACATTATCTTTGGTAACACTAGAATGCTATGGTCTTGAGGAAACGTTAGTAAGGAACACACAGAAGGTTGGTGTTTTGTAAGCCTGTCCAACTATGGCAGGCTTTTTATGGTACAATAGTGTTTACTGTAAGCAGGTACACGCTTCATGAACTGTTCTTAATGAACTACAATTGAATAAATACCAAAAATAGAATGACAAATGTATTTTAATAACAGATGAGGCAATTAGTTTTAGGGTGAATTTTCTGCTGTTTGATTTTACTTCAAGACATAGCGAGAGAAACAAAAGTTTTTTTTCCAAGACATTTCCGCTACAGGTTAAAACTGTACGGGGCATATGCTTCATTTACTTCCAAAGAGGCAAAAGCAGCTGGAATTGGCTTACAGCACATGCTTTGTTTCACGTTAGGGGTGAGGACCTACACTCTTATTTAGCAGTCACTTAACCTTCTTCAGTAAGGCAGATGTGGGGTTCACTAGGATTTAGTGCCTGATATTTTCTTTTGGGAAGGGGTGGGAGTGAATGTATTTGGGCTGGGAGGGAAGCAGGAGAAGAAAATGGGAGCGTGAGTGAGTGTGCATGTGTCTGAAATTCACTATTTGCCCCACCTGTACCTAACAAGGAGCAGGTGATAGATGTATTTTGCTCATGACTGCAGTGTGCATGTATTTTTTTCCTCCTCTGTGTTTTCTAAACTTACACTAAAAGGATTCATCAAATCATCTTGTTCAGATGTCTCAGGATTGTATTTCTTTTGCTTACCCTGTGCTCTTGGGTTCTATAGTATTTCTATAATTATGTAACAAGAATAGTGTTGCACTGTAATCTATCATATAGAGCTATATGTATGGAAAATTTTGATCAGTTTTTTAAGAAATGTATCCTGTTTGCAAAGGCACAATAAAGTTGCATCTTATAGACTATAGGCAATAAAGCTAACAATAAACCTTATTTAACACAAACCCTATTCATATTCTCTGTTCATTTGACTTTTGAAAAAAATCTAGCATATTCAGTAGTTTCAGGGATTTCATTTTAACTTTAAAAATTCTGATATATTTAATTTATATATTTCAGGCTGAACTAGAATTTTGGAAAACTATAAGAAATGCTTTGTTAATATGTGTATTCCTATGTAAAAACACATGGCTTCTCCTGTGTATATTTTTAAAGATTAAAGAAATGCACATTGTAAAAGTGTTTTGTGGAACCGGTCTGTATAAATGTGCTAGGTGACAAAGGTATGAGGGAGGGAGTATGGATGGAGGTGCCAATTGTGAAAAGAGAAAATTGCTGTTTGTATTTGCTAAGGATCTACCTGTAAAGAATTTTAAGAAAATGCCTTTGTCACCATTTTATTCTGTTACACTGTGCCAGCAACAATGTGAGAAGAGGAGGTGGCTGAGCACGATCCTGGGTTTCCAAGTCAGGGGTTGTGTTAGTGTTTCTGGGCAGGTGCCCCTCGGGCCCATCTTGTGCACAGCCAGGCCCCTTACCTGTGCTCTGACCAGAGTAGTAGTGAGTTTATGATTGGCAGGAAGGGCTGCAAATCAGGCTGCTGGTGGGGTGGGGCATGTGCACTCAGCATTTCCAGGGAGAAACAGAGGCTGAATTGCCTATCCTCAATGACAAGCCACGGTGGTAGGGACCAAGAATTTATTTATGCTCCTTTTGTATACAGTTTCAGAGAGAAACTTGGTCTTACCTGAGATTTTAGAATGTTTCCTGCCTGTGGAAACCTAGAAGAGGCCTGACACCACCTTTTCCTGCAGCAAGTGTGATCCATAGGTCAGCAGCATCAATATCATGTGGGAGTTTGTGAGAGATGCAGAATCTCAGGCCTGAGCACAGACCTACTTAATCAAAATCTGTATGGTGGAGAGAGAACTGGCTTCCTTGCAAGGAGCCTCATAGAGGCTTCATATTTTATGAGGTATCCTCCCTCTTACATGTGGCAGGTAGAGATCACACATACTGATCAGAATTTATCCTTTTCTTGATGACTAAGTCCTGAGTCATCAAGAAAAGTTAAATTTAGTGTGCTTTGTACTGTTTTAGTTATTTTTAAAAATCAGTGTATTTCTTTAAGCATCCAGCTAATTGAGGGAATGTTGTATTCGCAGCGTGGTAAAATGCATTTCCACCCCCCTCCGCAGCAAAATGGAAAGGTGAACACCAAACATGTAAAATGATGGATTTCTGTAATGGCAAAATAAGGACTAAAAATGTACCTTTAAACAAAACTGTAGCTTGATGCCCCTCATCCTCCCCAGTAGAGAAACTTGATAATATATAATATTCCAGCAAGCAGAAGACAGGCTTTCCTAACTTACTCTTTCCCCTTTAGCACCCAGTAAGAAATAAGTTTAATATCATAACCTTGTATACATGAAGTTTATAGTACTGAAACAAGTTTTTAAAAAACAATATGCTTACAAATGTATGATACACTCTATTTTTAATTCTCATCAAGACTGTAATGGGTCAGTTTTATAAACCTTGCATGAAGACAAAAATGCAATGATCCACCTGTTCATGAAACCACTCGAAATCTCAATGCACATATGACACATGTATGATGGAAAGTACTCGCACAGACACACAAACTTG
Source organism: Mirza zaza (assembly GCA_008750895.1). NCBI lineage: Eukaryota > Metazoa > Chordata > Mammalia > Primates > Cheirogaleidae > Mirza > Mirza zaza. The sequence continues at coordinate 72,560 of VSMD01119408.1, read as the reverse complement.
CCTTGTGGCAGAGGAATTTCATACACTCGTGAGTCGTCTTTGCTACTCAGTGTCGCAATATATCTAAATGTTAGAAGTCTTGTATAATCAAGAGCTATTGATTACTGAGTTACCTGTACTTCCTTCCAGCTTAGAAAAGTGCAAAGTGCTTCTTGATAAATATTGGCTAGTTTAATAACTTAAACAGACGTGTGCAAGTGCAGAAAATATTTAACATGTGGTATGGCATCTTCAGTCAGTCGTGCGATTTTTTTAAATACCTGCTGTGTGCCAGGAATGGAGATAAAACTGCTATGGACTGCTGCAAGAAAAGTAGAGACGAAGTCGTATGGTGAGATCGATAACACTGGGGGTGATGGAAGGGAAGAGAAGTAAAGCTGCACTGGTGTATTGTAAGGCCCACTCTGGCTATAGTAGGATGAAGAGTGAGTGGGGAGGGGACAAGGCTTAGAGCCAAGGGGGCCAGTACAGTAGTTAGTGAAGGTCAGTGTAAGTATGTGTTTAGCATTAATCTCGTGTACCTTTGGAGGTTCTGGGGTTGGAGAGTTGAACAAGGCTGACTTGGTCGCTACTCTCTGAGGATCGAGGTAACGTCTGAGAGTGAGAAATGTGAAGAAAGGCAATGTGCTTGTCACACAGCTTACCAAACTCTCTTGCTATTCAAACAGAGGAATTAGGGTGTTCTTGTCTCCCAAGTGATAGCAGGCTGCCTTGTTTAGTGCTTTAAAATACGTTCCTATTGTCTACATTTTCTAGGTGGGTGAATTTCTAACTTCACCACAGTCTCATTATATTGGTCTCCTACACTATGTGAATTGTGTAAAACTGCCACTCAGCATTAGCCTTTTTACTCCCTTCGAAGACATTTGTCACCACAAGTGTTACCATGCAAGTGAAGGATACTGGTGTTTGTCATTCTTCCTCTGAAGTAGAAATGTTTCTTAAAAGACATGTCATTAGCATTTAAGACTAAGCTTTCCCCTGAATAGATTAAAAGTGCATTTTAGATTGTCTTAAGCACAAAACCATGTTGTTTTTATTCAGATTAGTGAGCTAATCTAGCCTAAAGAGGAATTTTACAGGAAATTATTGTCTTAAAGCTTTCAGAGGCGGTTCAGGAAATTTGGGGCTGAGGGCCTTTGTTTTTGCGTGTGTACCTTTTATTTTTATTTTTTTTTTTTGAGACAGAGTCTCACTTTATTGCCCAGGCTAGAGTGAGTGCCGTGGCATCAGCCTAGCTCACAGCAACCTCAAACTCCTGGGCTCAAGCAATCCTGCTGCCTCAGCCTCCCAAGTAGCTGGGACTACAGGCATGTGCCACCATGCCCGGCGAATTTTTTCTATATATATTAGTTGGCCAATTAATTTCTTGCTATTTATAGTAGAGATGGGGTCTCGCTCTTGCTCAGGCTGGTCTCGAACTCCTGAGCTCAAATGATCCGCCCACCTCGGCCTCCCAGAGAGCTAGGATTACAGGCTTGAGCCACCGCGCCCGGCCTTTATTTTTTTTGAGACAGAGTCTCGCTTTGGTCCCCAGGCTAGAGTGAGTGCCATGGCGTCAGCCTAGCTCACAGCAACCTCAAACTCCTGGGCTCACGCAATCCTGCTGCCTCAACCTCCCGAGTAGCTGGGACTACAGGCATGCGCCACCATCCCCAGCTAATTTTTTCTATAGATATTAGTTGGCCAATTAATTTCTTTCTATTTATAGTAGAGATGGGGTCTCGCTCTTACTCAGGCTGGTTTCGAACTCCTGACCTCGAGCAATCCGCCCGCCTCGGCCTCTCAGAGTGCTAGGATTACAGGCGTGAGCCACCACGTCCGGTCTGTACCAGTTATTAATAGAACAAAGCTTAGTGGCATGTGTGGAATAGGTTCGTATGGTGGCTTCATGGCTATCAGGGTCCAGACTCCCATCTTCCACAGCCTTAAATATGTCACCTCAGATTCACTTTTGTCTAATCATAACTGTGCTCCATGCATTAAGAAGGAGGGAAGTCACTGGGAAAAGAGCAAGCCTCCAAATTTGAGTTAGCCCCATCAGGAGCCTTTTCAGAAAGCTCCACTGGATGACTTACTTGTCTTTGTGGCTGCAGGGTGGTCTGGAAATGTAGTCTTTTAGTTGGGCATGTTGCCACCTGGAATAAAATGAGGGTTCTTTTAGTAAGGGAGAAGGGGAGAACAGTTGTTAGGGAAGCAACTTGCACTCTCTGCTACATTTAACTAAGCATTTCAACTGGGAAACAAAAAAGAAATTGAATTCACATAATAGAATTAAGCTACCAGCATCTGGAAATGATGCAGCCTTTTACCTGCCCTGAGATAATAGGCAAATGAAGAGTTAGCTATCACTGAAATACCTCCGTGAGCTATGTTTCTTGGACCCTGGTCGTATTCAAGTGTTAGAAGCGAGACCCTCACCTTTGGAGAGCACCTCTGCTTGACTCTTGTTCTACAACATGCTCCTTGTTTCATTTCAAAGCAGGTAGTCACTTTTGTTTTCTCTTAGACCGCATAAGTAAAAAAGTACCTTTGTTTTGAGATGCCTGTTTTTAGAGTTAAAATGTTTCATTCACCTGATTTTATAATTAAAAACAGGATTATAACATACATATTCAGGACAGGAGAGCAGTGAAGGGCTTGGGCTATAGGATTTGATCTGGGTTCAAATCCTGATCCCATAATCCCACCAGATTCTGTGTGTGTGAAGGATGATCTTAGGCAAGTGATGGAAACTTCCTATGCCTTCCTTTCCTCATCTATAAAGTAGAATGATAATAGTTCCTGCCTCATAGTTGTTTTTGTTTTGTTTTGTTTTTGAGACAGAGTCTCACTCTGTTGCCCTGGCTAAAGTGCTGTGGCGTCAGCCTAGCTCACAGCAATCTCAAACTCCTGGGCTCAAGTGATCCTCCTGCCTCAGCCTCCTGAGTAGCTGGAACTACAGGCATGTGCCACCATGCCTGGCTAATTTTTTCTGTATTAGTTGGCCAATTAATTCCTTTCTATTCTTAGTAGACACGGGGGTCTTGCTCTTGCTCAGAGCTGGTTTTGAACTCCTGACCTTGAGCGATCCTCCTGCCTTGGCCTCCCAGAGTGCTAGGATTACAGGCGTGAGCCACTGCACCCGGCCTTCTAACTCATAGTTTTAATGAGACCTAAAAGAGATGCTGGCCCATGGTGAATGCTAAATAGCTGGTAGCTATTCTTAGGTCAATGAAAAGTAAGACAAATGACATTTCCATTCTTCAGTCAGCTAAAGGGGGGAACAGGAAAGAGAATTGGTAGCTGACTTGCAGAGGTGAGATATGTCTGAAGGGATGGGGGGGCTTCAGTAGGTGCTGAGATGGCAGAATGACTCAGCACATTCTTTTCCAACTCTGCCCGGTCTTCTCCAGCTGCCCAGAACATCCTCGTGGAATGGATAGCCATAGCCATCAACAGCAGAGCAGGTGGTGGCACTCAGGATTTGAGGCAGCTGAGGGGAACTTCAAAGGACACAGTGCTGTCAGGGGTGGCGTCTGGGACTGAGCTTTTGTGAGACACATGAAGGATCACCTTCTTGCGCACTGGGGTGCTGAGATCTCTAGGTGTGTGTAACAACATCCATCAGGATTACCGTCCATCCTTTTTGGGGGAAATAGAAATGGGAAGAATCAGACACGTGGGTGCATTCAGAGTGTAATCAATATGACCCAAATTTTGAAAAATGCAATAGAGTTCATTTTTTCAGTATACATTTATTGTTTGTTTACCATGTTCCAGGAGCTGCTCTAGGCAATTAAAAAATATGTATAAACTCATTGCCATGGTCTCTTCGTGGTAGGGACTGTTACTAATATTACCTCCATTTTACGAGTGGGGAAACTGAGTTATCAAGACATTAAGTTACTTGCCAGAGAACACACAGTTAATAAGTTGCAGAGCCAGGAGATTGATTTAGAGTCTCTGCATTTAACCACTATGCTGTCGTGGCCTCCTTTTGTTCTCTCTGGTGGAGAAACACGGCTCCAGCCTGCTTTTAGGAGCAGGTTAGGTGGTACCTGCCCCAGATAGTCATAAAACTGTGTGCAGAGAGGATTTGCACACAGGCCCAGGGCAGGAGGGAGGGGAAGCTTCAGCTGATAGAAAAGGGAGACTTCTTGGCCTGCTGGTGAAGATTCACAGGGGATTTCCAAGTGGGCTCTCTTAGAAGCAGTTTAACAGCAGGAGAAGGAAACGACAATTTTCTCTCTCTGGCTTTTTTCTTATACAAATAGGATATGTTTTTGTTAAATAAATGAATGTTTGTTAAATGGACTACATTGAGGCTAGATTCCAACTAGCCAATACTAGGTTTACATGGTATAATAAAGGAATCATTTCTCTACTTACTGTTTTTGAGTAAAAAAAAATGTGGACATCTTCCACATAAAAGATGTTTAGAATTAATGCTTCAGGCTAGCCAATTGGCAAATGAAATTTTGTTGGGCCTGAGGCTTGCAGCTTCGAATTGTGGGGTGCTCCTGTATGTGCGGTACAAACCGGTTGCATGCTGTGGTCAGCAGTGACCCCTATGCCTAAATCCACACCCTGAGTGTGCTTTAGGCCTGCACGGGAGGGAGGGGCATAGGAAATTTCTCAGATTTCCCTTCTGCTTTCCCACACACAGTTCTTGCTTTCTGTTCTCTAAAAGTACCTTAGTTTTATAAATTAAAGTAGTGGAAGGCAGGCTTCTGGAGGGCTGACAAACTTCTGTTTTTCACATGCTAGTTATATGGGAATGTTTGCTTTCTGGTGCCATTGAGCTGTACACTTAGCGACTTGTGCACTTTTCAGTATGTATATTTTACCTCAACTAGATGAAGAGTTTGTGACTTATTATGAGAGAAGTATAATCTCATCTGTTACCAAGAAGGAACAAAAGGAAGGAAGGTGATGCAGGAAGAAGCTAATTGTTTTGGTTAATGTGAAAATGGGTCCAGGGCGAAGGTGAGGACTGGCCCAATCATTTCACTTTTCGGTATCTATCCTAAAGAAACAAAGACATGTGCAACATTTTGGTAGTGTTATTAGAGTGGTGAAAAGTTGGAAACAAATGCCAGGTAATAGTTAAATAAGTGATGGCACAACCAAAATAGGAATGCGATTTAGCCATTAAAAAGGATGCTATAAATGTTTATTCATTAAAGCCACATATAAAAGCATACAACAATCCCATTTTAAAAAACAAGACACCTATTTTATATATATATGCATAGAAAATACCCAGGAAGAATGGACACCATAATATTAATAATGGATTATACCTGAGGTAAAGAATTATAGGCGATTGTTATTTTCTTATCTACATAAGTTTTTTTCTCTCAATAAGCAGGCATCGCTTGTGCAATACTGTAAGAGAGGAAATGTGCACTGGGAGCAGCAATTGTGGCTTTTGACCTCCTCATGAGAGCCTGGTCTGCCTCATTCCCACATCTGGTTGAGTGGAGGCCACAGCTGTGCCGGCAGCTCCCTAACAATTCTATCTTTACAAAACGTAAAAAGTCATCAGTGATCCCAGGAGCATGTTCAAATCTGGCATCTCAAATTTAGAGATCCAGGAGGAGGACTGTGTTCGGCTTTACTGATGCTCAAGTTGTATTTGTAAAGGGGTGGCCTCTCTTTCACAAGTCCCTCTGCAGCGCAAGGCCTGGGAGGGCCATCTTGCCTCCAGGGAGCGGTTTCACAGGGCTTTCCTTTAGAGATGGAGGGATTCGCTTTCCAGGATTCGGTTCAGCCCTACACACTTCATTTTAGGAATTCATACTTTCTGTACAATTTCACGCTTGATTATAAAAAGGTCTGATGTTGTTCATCTACATTACAGACCTCTGCCAAAGGCAGATGTTCTCTTGTTTTATTTCATTACCTCAAGGCTCTGGGTACAGTAATGGGTATATCAAAGGTGCTCAAGAAATACTAGTTCCTTTGCCGATTGAGACTCCTCCCCACTTCCCTTCCCACCCCCCCACCCCCACCCGCCTCTCAACGGAGGCCTTGGGAAGAAAGACCTGCATGGTGTGGAGGGAAGAGCCTTGAGCTGGGAGGTAAGGTTCCTCTGGCTCCAGCTTTGACTTGCCATGTGACTCTGACCAAGCTGCTCCCATCGCTGGTCTTTAGCCTCCTTCTTTGTGAAACGGGCGGGGAAGAGGTTCCTCCAGCGCTGTCAGCACAAGTCTGAGAACACAGCTCTCCGGTCTGGCCTGCCCCTTTCCGCCCTTTACCCCAGTATGTGTGCACAACGCTATTGTGACCCTTGCGGTGCACCGTAGACATTACATGGTTTTGTTTTGCATCAGACACATAAAGAAAAAGCAACCCTGCTCACCCCACCCCCACTGCAGTAATAATCATGAGAATGAATACATAAGGAAAACTGGAAAAAATTAAAGGGAAAGACGTGCTCCCCTCATAAGGTGAGATCTCAGTTGGAAGTCGTGTAGTGGCTGTCGCACAGGGTTAGACATATCTCTCTGCAGGGCTTGGCTTGCCTCCCGGCCTGACCAAGGGCCTGAAAGAGAAGCAGGCAACGGTGGACCTGTGAGGGCCCTTCCGTCCCCTCTGTGCAGCGTCTCTCCGTGTCTATCCCCAACCCCCAGCCTTTGAAGGGTCTGAGAACCTGTCCCTGGGGCACCAGCATGGGACTGAGTCAATGACCTCAACCCCGCGGAGGACCTCCCGGTTTGATCATCACAGCAACCTTAGCGGGTAGGCACTGGGCTTGAGAGGTTAGAGAACTTGCCCAAGGTCACACAACTAGGTGACTGAGCAGGAATCCGAACAGAGTCAGCCTAGCTGCTTGGAGCCTTTATCGAGGTCCCTCTGGAGGTGAGAGAATGAGACTGGTAAGTCGCTGGCCGACCTGATTCTCAGCCCGGGAGGATCACAGGGAGAGAGGAGGATGAGAGCAAATCACCACTGTCAACCAAGCAGAGCTGCTCTGTCTACGACCCTTTGAAAACACAAACGTGATGCTATGCTAAAAATGTGTGTGTCAGTTCAGTACTGGGCTAAGACCTCCTAAATGGGCGAATTCATCATGAGTGGCATGTCTGCACTCAGTCCTCCAAAACCTCTGTGCTGAAGCTGAGCTGCCCGCCGTGATCAGTGAGTATATTAACTCCCAGGTGTGTGAATTCCTCAGATGTGTTTAACCTGCAAAGCTTTGTATTTTAAGGCAAGGTTTTATTCTCAGTTATTCATCTCAAAATGAGAGTTTTTCAGAAAACATAGAGATAAGAGATGATTCGCTTGCAAAAACTCCCAACTGCATCCCAGGTAATGAAAATGCTAAAAATCTTCTCTATTATTTATCTATTTATTATTTTTGAGACAAGAGTCTCACTCTGTCGCCCTGGGTAGAGTGCAGTGTGTCATCATAGCTCACTGCAAACTCCAACTCCCGAGCTCCAGTAATCCTCCTGCCTCAGCCTCTAGAGTAGGTGGAACTACAGGCGTGCGCCACCACGCTGGCTAAATTTTCTATTTGTTGTGTAGATAGGGTCTTGCTCTTGCTCAGGCTGGTGTTAAACTCCTGAACTCAAGTGATTTTCCCCCCTCGGCCTTCCTAAGCACTAGGATTACAGGCATGAGCCACCGCACCTGGCCCTTCTCTATTTTTAAAGAGTCTTTATCCCCTTGGTATAGCAACTATAACACAAACCCCAGATATTAAATTTGAAATATTTTCATCTGCTGAAAAGGACTGGTGTGTATATACTTGGTTATCTTTAACATCCTCACCCCAGCCCCTGGACACAGGAAGGAACCTGAGCTTTGGATGGAAGTTGCAGCTCTGCTACTTGCTAGCAGTATGGCTCTGGATAAATCACTAAATGTTCTAAGCCTCAGTTTGCTTATCTGTAAAATGGAGATCATAATAATTAAAGGTTGTTATGAAACTTGAAATTAAAAAATTATATATATAATTAAAAAATTATATATAATTAAAAAATTATATATATACACATATATAGCCTACAGTGTACCAGTTACTTGCTTTATATATATGTATATATATAAATGTATATATATATTTATATATATATGTGTGTATATATATATAAAGCAAGTAACTGGTACACTGTAGGCTTTCACCAAATGGTTATTTATTATTGATAATCTGAGTGTAATTGTGCCTTTGCCACCTTAGGTAGGTTTCCTAATTTCTGAGCCTGTGATCTGTGAAAAGGGAAGGTACTATCTGGCACACTAGGTTGCTGTGAGGATTGAGAGAATTCCCAAGTATAACTCTTATCATGGTGACTGCCCTAAGGCAGGAGCTTGTTAGATGCTACCAAGGGCTACCTCAGCCTAAGGGTGCAGGAGAGAGGAGGTGCAGGTAACAGACAATGTGGGTCTTGTTCCTGATCATTTCCAAATGATCATGGGATGGGGCAGTCACTTGTGCTACCAGATAGCTAATTGTCCCTGCCTCTGCTTCCCCTTTTTCCTACTCCAGTCCTCGGCAGCAAATCAAGGCCCTACATGGATACAGGAAATTAGGAACCGAGACCACTATCTATTTGGTTCAGGTGATAAAAGATTATTGGCTCTCCCTCAAAAAACTAGACCAGCCAAGTAGGAAAAAAAGATGGTTTTCTTAAGAAAACAACAAAACCCACGTGGAACCATCCCAATAAAGAGGACCTAAGGTCCTTTGAGGAGGTAGCATGAGTTGGGGGAATCCTCAGATGGGGTTTTTGTTGCTTGACCAAGTAAGACTGAGATTTACTGAAGTCACACTGCCTGGGCTTCCATTTTCTCAAGAATGCAGGTGGCATCGCCAGCCATCTGCCTCTCTTTGTTCAGGGTCTAGCTGACTCCCTGCCCCCAGGACTCCACTGCCAACACTTCTCTCTGAAAAAAGTTCCCACCATCTGCTGCTGGGGAAGCCAGGACCCCCGCCCAGGGCTGCCCAGGGTGGGCAGGCCCAGAGTTTAAAAGAGACTCACCTGGGACATTTGCAAACACGTCTTCTGGTCCCTGGATAATGAAAAAGAAGGGAAAAAGTGAGTATCCCTCCCACACCAATAGTCCCCAAATACGGTTTCTCCCTTTTCCTTTCTATCTGAGGATTATTAGCTCTTGAGAGCCCAGGTGAGGGTTTCTTTTCCATCCCTCTTCTCAGGCATCAATTTAGAAAACACCGCGCCTACAGATGTGGCTGAACAGTGGAGAACCTGCAGACCTGAGCCGCCGCTGCAGGGGACCTAAAGCCGGTGGGCGCTGGGCAGGGAAGGGGCCCAGGGCAAAGCTCAGACCCGTCGCGGTTTTGACCTGTCTTTCTGGGCGTGAGTTCCCGGACCAAGCGGCCCCTCCCGGCGGGCGTTTGTGTGTCCAGACCTGTGCGCTCGCTGCTGCCGCTCCCGGGTGGGGCTCTGTCCGTCCCCAGGGAAGAAATGGGCTGTGCCTGTACCCGCAGTGTGGCCCAGCGCCCCAGAAATCTCAACCCCATCTCCCGGCTGGGTCTGCCCCGGCGAGCAGCGGGATCGGGGCGAACTCCTCCCTGCTGTGCTTCCTCAGGACTTACTGTGGTTGTAGACAACGGTGATGACCAGTGACAGCAGAAGGACCCCGCAGGCCCCGGCCAAGGGCGCCCAGATGTAGATATTACAGGCGAAGTCCAGCCCCCTCGTGTCCACTGACGACACCGAAGACGCGACACTTAGGAGCAGGTCTGGGACCCCCGACCCCACCCCGCCATCCCAGGCACGCGTCTCTGCCCCGGGTCTCGGTTTCCACATCACTTGGTGCTTGGCTGTACCTCCAGTATCAGGGCTGCCCCTGGCAGCGGCTCTCCTCACGGTCCGTGCCGCCCCTGGCCCTGCCAGGCACCGCCGCCCGCCTTACCTGAGCTGCCCGGCGCGGGCCGGCACACTTCTGGGCGCAGGGACTTGGGCTGCGACGTGGTGGCGGGCGCCGGCGTCGGTGGTCGCGGCGCTGGCGTCGTGGTGGGCTTCGCTGCAGGAGCAACAGAGCGTGGTCGGGGGCCAGGCTGGGGTTGTGAACGCGCCGCTGCCCCAGCCCCAGCCCCAGCCCCACGCGCCTTTACCCGAGGGGTGGGGACCCCGGGTACGCGCGGACTCCTTCCCGTCCCGGCCGTGGCCTGCGCTCCCAGTCCAGCCCAGCGCACGCGGCGCTCCGACCCGAGCGCAGGAGCACGCTTCCCTCCACCGGGCCTCGCTCCAGGGCTGGACCAGCAATCCTGTGAACTCGGCTTGACATCCGCATTTTACTGACGAGCAAACCGGAGGCGTAGAGAAATTTGCGCACAACCACACAAGCACCCGAATTCGAGCCCAGATCGGCTGGACATAAAAAGCCATCTTCGGTCCCTACTCAGCCGCACCTTAACCTCAGTTTGCTCGTCTGTGAAATGGGAACAGTATCTAAGTAGCCTCCATCCAGGTGCGCCAAGAGGCTTGAAAGTGGGGCGTCGGGGCACGTTGAGGTGACCCCAAGCCCCACGCAGCGAGGTGCCGCGCCCCGCGCCCAGACCTGGCAGGAAGACCGGCAGGAAGGTGCTGAAGTACACTATCTGGTTGCTAATGACGGAGCAGAAATAGTAGCCTTCGTCCTTCTCGCGGAAGCGTTTTAGTCTAAGGCTGAAGTAGCCGTCCCGGATCCTCTCGGCGTGGAACTGCTGGGTGTCCAGCCCCTCGGCCATCCTGAGCCGGTTCGGGGAAACGTACAGGAGGAAGATGGGGCTCGCGGCGGGCCCGCGCGGATGGTAGAGCCACGAGCAGCCTGTCGTCGGGCTGGGCAGCAGCACCTCGCACTTCAGCTCCACTGGCTCGCCCAGACTCCAGGTCCTACCCAGCGGCGACATCCGGAACGAGCTCGGCTGGAGAGCCGCGACGGCATCTGCAGGCGGCAGGCGGCGAGGCTGAGCCGGGGTCCCGCGCCCCCTCCCGCCCCACCCACTGCCTCCCGGGCCGCGAACTCACGGAGCAGCAAGGCCAGCGGCAGGAGCAAGGCGGTCACCGGCGCGGCCGTGGCCATGGCGCGCTGGGCTAGGCGCGGCTCAGCTCCGACCCGGGGAGGCGCGCAGGAGCCGGCGCGGCGCGGAGGGCGGGCGGGGGCGGCGGGGGAGTCGCGTCCTTCGGCCCGGCCTCGGGCTGATTTCACGTCTGAAGGATGTGATGTCACCCGAAGCCCCCGCGGAGGGGGATCTGGAAGAGTCACCCTCCTCTTCGCGGTTGTCGCCTTCCAGCCCTGTGAGGGTGCTGAGTCTAGGCGACCTTGCCGAGCAGTGGGCGCCAGTTGAAAACTTTAGGTCTGCGAGTGAGGCAAAGGGCTCGGGAGTGGCCCATTGGAAACGGTCTTGTGGGAATGGCAGCGAGAGAGGATAGAGAGAGATTGAAGATTTCGAGAAGCGAGCGTGAGAGTGGGCAGGAAAGGAGAGGCGTGTCCCTTCCTTTGCCCTCACCCAGGGTCTCTTGCACTGTCACCTTGGAGCTTTCTGTCTGAAAAATGGGCACTGAGGGCTGAAAAGGAAGAGAGGGGTTAGTGACCTGCTCACTTCTGGGGAACCCAGGCGGGGCAGTTCAGATTGTTCACCGACGAAGGGCCTTCTCCCCGCCCCCAGGAGATTCCACAGCGGTGGCAGCCAGGCTGTGGGTAGCGCTGGCGGTGACCTGCTGACCACACCCTCTAGGGCTTTCACCTGGTGGCTTAAACTCACCACACAGACTCATGGCTTCTTGGGGCCATTGCAGCAGCCTCCACAGCAGTCTCTCTCCTGACCAGTCCTCCAGCCATCTTGCCATGGAAATCGTTCTCATAAAGGGCATTGACAGTGTCACTCCTGCAGCCTCCCGTGACCTGCGTCGCTGGATGGAGACTCAATCCTCTGGCTTAGTTTACCAGACTTTGGGTGCTGGCTCCTCCCAGCCTCTGCCCCAGCCTCCTGCTTCTGCCTTTCCCATGCACCTGCAGCTGCATCCTCACAGGCTTGAAGTTATCTAAACCCTACGCTTTCGGGTCCTTGCATTGGCTGTTCCTTTGCCTGGAATGCCAGTCTGTTTATGCCCTAGAGCCAGTTCCTGTGCTGTCTGCCTTGGACCCCAGTTTTCTCATCCCCAGCTTTCTGGGTGTTCTGCAGGGATGTGTGTGTGACCTGAGTGAATACTTGGGTGGAGGCAGTTTTCCCTCTTCTGTCCCTGGTGCAACACAGCAACACATATGTCTATATGTCCCTTCATTTTTTTTTTTTTTAAAGAGATGAGGTCTTGATATGTTGATCAGGCTGGCCTTGAACTACAGACCTCAAGAAGTCCTCCTGCCTCAGTCTCCTGAGTAGCTGGGGCTACAGGGGTGCCCTTCTGTTTTGTCTGCTGCTGTCCTGAAACCTTCTAGCCCTAGTGGTGTAACTTCCTCCCATTTCTTTTCTTTCTTTCTTCTTTTTTTTGAGACAGTCTCACTCTGTTGCCCGGGCTAGAGCACCATGGCATCAGCCTAGCTCACAGCAACCTCAAACCCCTGGGCTCAAGTGATCCTTCTGCCTCAGCCTCCTGAGTAGCTGGGACTACACGCATGTGCCACCACGCCTGGCTAATTTTTTCTATTTTTGGTAGAGATGGGGTCTCGCTCTTACTTAGGCTGGTCTCAAACTTCTGAGCTCAAACGATCTGCCCACCTTGGCCTGAGTGCTAGGGTTACAGGCATGAGCCACTCTGCCTGGCCTGCCTCCCATTTCTTTAGGGAAAAAATGGCAGGGAAAAAATTTCTTCCTCTTATGCATTCAATGTCTTTTCACTTTGAATCCCATGGTAGGTGACCTCACATTGCTGCTTGATTCTACAAGACGCTTGGCATTCTCTGTTCCACATGTCTGCCCTGCATGTGAATTCTGCTGGGCAAGGACTGTGTCCCGGACTTTGCGATGTGTCCCTATCCCTAGAAGTCACATCACTGCATGGGCTGAACTGTGTTTGTTGTCCCTTCGTGGGGTCCAAACTTAAGTTCTGGATGGGCTATTTAAAAAAATTACTCTCTATGCCCCTCCTTTTAAAAATACCCAGGGTGCTTATTCTAACATGGAGCATGTAACATTTTATGTTTAGAAATGTTTTTAAAAGTGTCTTTTAAATGACAAGAGAATGATACATTCTCACAAAACTTCAGACAGTACAAAAATGAATGCACAGAAAATCTCCTGTTTCAATTCTCCTCACTGTCGTCTACTCTCCAGAGAAAACCACTGTTACAGTTGAGTGTCTTCTGAGATATCATCTGTGCACAAACAGATGTTTATACATTGTTTTAGACACACAAGACTGTATTATGGATATATTTTTGCAAACTACCTTTCTTATTTGCGAGTAGAAGAAGAGAAGCTTGATCATGTGTAGGTCCACCTTATTCTTACAAATGAGTGCATTTTATATGGGTCTTCCATAATTTAGTTCTTCTACTCATGGACTTCTAGGCAGTTTCTCACTATTGTAGTAACTAGCAAGGCTGTGGTAGACTCATTGTACTTGTACCACTGAGGACTTGTACCGATACATGTGACATTTTCAAATGGAAGATGAGTGAGTTGGGGAAGGAGAAACTTTTGCGATGATGATTATGCATATAAATGTATGTGCGTGTGTGTGTTTGCATGCATGTGCATGTGTGCATGTGTGTATGTATGTATGTCCCTGGCTGTGTAGAAACAGTGCTGTCCCTTAACTCACATTAATGAGAGGGACAAGGAAACAGCCAAGTCCAGAGAAGCCACCGACAATCCTTGCTTTCCCATTTTGCTCGGTTGCCACTCGCACTGCAGGAGGAGTGTCTCATGGCCCTGCTGGCCAAAGGCTACTATCAGGAGGGTGGTGAAAAGCATGGCTAGACATGAAGGTGTACCTTGCCAGGTGGAGGAAGCATTAGAGGGGGCCAGAGTCAACCTCCTGATATTTGGATCTTGGTAACTAAGCCCCTAAATATGATGATGGCCAGATTTTGGGGTTTTCTGCTTGAAAATAGAGTAGCACCATCTCAGTCTGCCGGAAGTGAGCTATCGCTGGCTTGGGGGCCTTCCAATCTTGCAGCTAGAAAAGCATCAGCCATAGGGGTGCCAGCCCCTTTGAACAGAGCTCCATGGGGGGAGAGGTGGAAGACAAGGCAACATGTCAAACCCACCAAGGAGGCTTTGTGACCCCAGTGATATTTTTCACAGAATGTGGTGGATTCTCGATGTAACCACAACGACATCCGCCCTGCAGCAGGGAGAAGAGCAGATGCGCTTGCACGAATCTAGAGATGCTCGCTTTTTGTAGCCCAGGTGTGCAGAGGGCTGGGTCGGGTCTACCCATCACTGCCAGGTGAGCTCCCACAGCCCACATTGCGGCACTCACGCAGGATGGCATGAAGAAACGGGAATGGCTGTGCTCTGTTAAGCAAGCCCCTTATTTTAAAAAATGTCCACAGAGAGATAGGGTAAGATTATGATTGGTTTCTATGCTGAATTTAAACAAGTCTTTGTTTTTCTCAAGGTGTCTGTTCTTAAAACAAGGAAATGAAATAATTCTGATTTATGTTAATTAAAGACATTCGAAATGCATAACTGGGCAGGGCAGTGTTCTCAGGGTTCTGTGGCTCAGCTCCTAAGACACAGACTACAGGGACAACCTGGAGTCATGGCTGTGGAGTTGCCTGCTGAACTCTTTGCCAGTTCAGTCAACAGATATGTTACTGGTCTCCTTGGAAGGAATGGAAGGAGTTAGCTTGTTTGGGGCCAGAAAGGCCATTGAAACTCTAGAGTTATGAGGGCTTTGCTTTACCTCAATCATAAATACCTGTCGAGTCTACCTCACTTCTGCCATTCTTACTTTCCTCCACCCCAGGATGCCCAAGTTCATCTAGGCTGCTGTCATCTCTTGCCTAGACTTTTGCAATGGTCTCCTATTTGGTCACCCTACTTCTATTCTGGTCCCTTCCAGTGAAAATCTTGCTGTGCCAACCCCCTGCTTCAACCCACAAGGGCTTCCCATGGTCCCTAGGAGCTCACCTTCTCCACGGCTCCTGGGCTTGGTGCCTCTCTTGTTTCTCAAATGTGCCCTACTCCTTTATGTCTCAAGGCCACTGAACATGCTTTCCCTGAGGCCAGAATGTTCCCAGGTCTGCTCTGTGCTTAGCAAACTCCTCTTCCTTGAGAGCTCAAGTATCTCCTTCCTGTGAGGCTCAGCCCCTGCCCACCTCTCACTCCCAGGCAGTAAGGATCACATCTTTCTCTGTGTCACCTGGGCCTTGGGTATCCCTGGACTGGAGCACAGTGGTTTGTTTGCTTGTCCAGACTACCAGACTGTTGGTCCCTTGTGAAAAAATTTTGTTTCACTTATGTTTACACCAGTGTATCAAACAGGGAAGCTTGGTACACACTTGGTCTTCAACAGACACTTGTTTAGTAAAAGCTAAATGAAGGCAGAAGTGGGGTATAGCAGACCAGAGGAGGCAGAGATGAGGTAAGAGTTATCAGGAAAGGCTCTACATGTAGTTGGGTTTGAAGATAAGGAAAGAATTAGGAGAGAGGTTGGATAGAAGGAGGCATTTGATTTCTGGTCAAGAGTGTGCCAATACCATGCTTTAACCCACAGTCATGGTACAGTTCAAAATAGAAGAAGGAGGAAGGGGAGAAGGCAGGTGCACTCAAAAGCAACGTAAACATCTTCAAGGATGTAGTGGGGGAGCCAGGGCTCAAGTCAGAGGCTGGCTTACTGGGTCTGTTCTTGAGCAGCCCATTCTTGGGTCTGGGTCTTGAGAGTCTGTTCTTAGTGCAGAGACACCAAGAATTTGACTCCTTCAGCTAGCAGGGTCCCAACATGCTTCACCTATGGAAGGGGGCTGGAGCTAGGCTCTGTTTCAAATAGGAGATTGGATCTGGATTTCTCTTGGTTGAAAGGCTGGAGCCCAGAGCCACTAGGGTAAGGTCTAGTTCTGACTAGGGATCCTGGAAAGTCAGAGGCTATTAAAAAAAAAACCAAAAGAACAAGAGAAGAGAGAGTAAAGAGAGGAAGAGATTTTTAAAAATTCCTATTAAAGGCAACCCTATGTACACACTCAAAATTCAAAGTGTATATAAGACAGACTCAACAATTGGAATATGAATGCACCTGAAGAGATGTAAATTATTGTACAATCTGAAAAGAGTTTAAAATAAAGAGAACAAGAAAGTGTAGAAAATACAGAAATTAAATATGGACAGTTCAAGATGATAAGTACTGAGCATACTAGAAATGAATACTCTTCTAGATATAAACTAGGATACACTCTAGGTTGGACATAGTTGAAGGGATAATTAGTGAACTGGAAGCTAGCATTGAGGAATTCACAGAGAATGCAATGCATAAAGATGAAGACAGAAGCAGTTTGAAAAAGTTGTTGAGATATTCATTAGTACTGTGAAATATTTAATAGGATTTCAGAAAGGGGAAAAAAAGAGAATGCAGAGAAGGAATATTAGAAGAGATCATGGCTGAAAAATTTTCACAATTAAAGATACAAGTCATCAGATGAAAAATGTTCTCAGAGTGCCAAATAGGATAAATAAAACTATATCCATCTCTGCGCATATCAAAGTGAACCATAAGACATCAAGAGCAAAGAAAGGAAAACATGCCACAAAGCTAGGACAATGTTTGAAATCTGTTTGGAGGATCCTTAGTTGCAGTTTGGATGGGGCAGAGACAGTAAGAAGCTGAACTAAAATGGGAAAACATACACATTTTGGTTATACCTTGTATTGGCTGTGTCATCCCCAGCCCTCAGTGCTAATACATGATTGCTATCAAGTTGGTTTGTATCAAATTGTTGCAGCTCTTTAATCTCAAGAGCACTGAAACAGAAGTGTCCTGAATACAACTGGAGAGACAGGGTTTGAGTTCAGGAGAGGGGGCCAAGGCTGGGGATGCAGCCCTGGGAAGGAGTGATAATATAAATTGTGAGAGTGGATGTCATTGCAAAGGAAGATGGAGCAGAAAGAGAGGAGCAGAAGAAGATATGGAAGCTTTAGGGAAAGCTCACATGGAAGGGGAGGGAAGAAAACATTGGCACAGGATCAAGTAGTGCAGGAAATTCAGATGGAGTCTTGAGGTGGTGGAGAAACCTCGTTGGGAAGGTGGGTGCTGCAGGTTTGGGCCATAAGGGAGGCATGGACAGGACACTCAGGCCCGTGGCAGGAAGAGATTTTATGCTTATGTCTGCTGCTGGCCCACATGAGGACATCCACTCCCACATGTTTGTCATCAGTGATGATGAGGAAGACTCACAGATAAGGAGGAAGGCAAACGAGAGAGGATGGGTTGGGTGGGTGGGGTGGGGAATTGTAGAGGGTGATGTTGATGAAGAGATGTTGCCTTCTGGGCTTCATTCACTGTTCATTTAAATATTTTTGCTATTCACTCTCTTTTTTAAGTTTTGAAAACATTTGAACACAGAAAAATACTCCAAATAATATAAAACACCCATATGCCTACCCCTCAGAACTGTTTTGTCATATTCCCTTCAGATGAACGTTATAGATACAATTGTACCCTCCCAAGTCCCACCCCTGCCTCCTTGCCAAAAGCAAAATTTGGAATTTTGTCCATTAATTATGAGAGAAGAATGTTAAACTTCCCACTATGAATGTGAATTTGTCTATCTCTCCCTTTAATTACATCCATTTTTTGCCCCTTATATTTTGAAACCTGGTCATTAGATGAACATACATTTAAGATTATTCTGTCTTCTGGATGAATTGACCCTTTTATTGTCATGAAATGTCCTTTATCTCTGATAATACTTTGTTTTGAAGTCTACTTTTTATTCACATGGTCACCCCAGCTTTTTTATGCTTTCTGTTTGCATGATGTATCTTTTTCTATCCTTTTACTTTCAATTTACCCCTCTCCGTTTTAAGACTTTTACTGTATATGTATGTGTGGGTATACATATGGATGTATTCACTGTATATAATATTATTTTGTGAGAATGTTTCAAAATACAGAAAAACCATCATATCATATGTCTTTGAGCTATGTTGATACAGATAGATGTATTTCAAATGCTGTGTGGTAGTGTTATCTTGGGAATATACTATAGTTCAGTGACTCTCAAACTAGAGTGTTCATACCCTTGGAGGGACTGTCCTTGGAGATACATGTAATTTTAAGGAAATTGTTTTCCAAATTCTCAGCTCCTGTTGATTCTCTTTCCTAAGATGGATCTGCCCAAGAACAAGTGCTGGTTCTCCTTCCTGTCTCTTTTTTCATGACTGTTCTTTTCCCACATTAAAATGGAAAGGCAAACTTCCTACCCTCCTGCACCTTACTATGCCCTGGAGGTACAAAACCCTCTAGGACACCAAGCAACGGGACAAACCCAAATATTTTTTATGTAATGTCCATCCCTTAAAATTTTCCAAAGAATGAATTACTCCTGAGCACAGTCCCTGTGATTCAGGCCAAGAGACATCTGGGCAAAATACAGGAGGCAGAGTGCCCCAAGGCTGACTCCTGGGCCCCACCACTCACTCTACCTACCTCTGTCATAGAGAGAGAATTCAGAGGTGAGATAGGCATTACTCGGATGCACATTAATACATTCATTAGGATTGCAAAAGGAATCAGACTTTCTTTTTAACAGAAAGTAAGTCTTGGCCGGGCGCGGTGGCTCAAGCCTGTAATCCTAGCTCTTTGGGAGGCCGAGGTGGGCGGATCATTTGAGCTCAGGAGTTCGAGACCAGCCTGAGCAAGAGTGAGACCCCATCTCTACTATAAATAGAAAGAAATTAATTGGCCAACTAAAATATATATAGAAAAAATTAGCCGGGCATGGTGGCACATGCCTGTAGTCCCAGCTACTTGGGAGGCTGAGGCAGCAGGATCACTTGAGCCCAGGAGTTTGAGGTTGCTGTGAGCTAGGCTGACGCCAC
>VSMD01119408.1:0-53585 GCA_008750895.1 Mirza zaza | reverse complement strand
AAAAAAAAAAAAAAAAAAAAAAAAAAAAAAAAAAAAAAAAAAAAAAAAGAAAGTAAGTCTTATTTGCTGATTGGTTTGATATTGAAGACTGGCTTTGTCAATGAGGTTAATGGCAGCATTTTTATTTTCCATCAATCAAATGAGCTAAATCTTTAGCTCCAAGGTTTTGATGAAAGTGAAGCTTAAAACCTATGATAATATAAAAAAATCTTATCAAAGTATTTTTTGTATTATAATTTGTATTGGAATTAGATTAAAAATATTTCTAATTCCCCAACCTTTTCCAAGTTCATCAATTTAGGCAATCGCTTTTAGGCCAAAGAACAGTGTAGTTGGTAGCTACTTGGTAGGCTTTTTGGGAAAGCCTAGCTTAGTGGGCTTCCAGAAACTGAGAAAGTGAATAACTAAAAATGGTAACAAATCCATATGCAGGTCAGTGGTTCCCAAGTCTTTTGCCTTTAACAAAATTGAAATTAGACCTACTAGAGTTGGCAACTGTTATGGGTTGAATTGTGTCCTCTCAAATTCACTTGTTGAAGTACTATACTCCAGCACCTCAGAATATGACCTTATTTGGAGATGAGGTCTTTATGGAGGTAATCAAGTTCAAATTAGGTCATTAAGGTGGGTGCTAATCCAACATAACAGGTGTTCTTATGG
The DNA here is from genome assembly GCA_008750895.1 of Mirza zaza. Classification (NCBI taxonomy): domain Eukaryota; kingdom Metazoa; phylum Chordata; class Mammalia; order Primates; family Cheirogaleidae; genus Mirza; species Mirza zaza. Next base: position 52,925 of record VSMD01119408.1, on the reverse strand, counting down.
AAAGGGGAAATCATGACACAGACACATACAGGGAGAATACCCTCTGAAAATCAAGGCAGAGATCAGGGTGATGTTTCTTCAAAGCCAAAGAAGGCCAAAGATTGCCAGCAACCAATCAGCAGCTAGGTGAGAAGCACAGAACAAATTCTTTCTCTTAGCCCTCAGAAGGAACTCATCCAGCTGACATCTTGATCTCAGACTTCTAGCTTTCACAACTGTGAGGCAATACATTTCTGCTGTTTAAGTCACCTGGTCTGTGGTACTTTGTTATAACAGCCCTGGCAAACTAATATAGCAACTAATAGGTCATTAAAATACTTTTTGTTGATACATCACTGTGCTGTTTGTTGCTTTTTTCCTTTTTCCCAAAAACATTTGGAAAAAGTTAAAAAGATTTAGAGATTCTGCTGTTACAAAACCAACTATTTATTTATGGGACCAGGATTTCTCAGTGCTTGAATTGTATGACAAACAAAACAAAATTAATGCTGAACTCTATCCTATTATATTAATAGCTAGCACTGAGTATTGTTACCCTATGGGTTCATTAATTAACTGGACCCTATTTTTAGGTAGGGATAAGGAGGAAGGAGAACAGATGCTTTGTCTAGGGGATTTCCATAGAGGAACATATGGCATGACGAGATGCTTTGTCTATCATAGAAGAAACAAATTTACCAGAGGGGAATTCCAAAAAGAAAAAGATGACAGGTCAAGGAAGCTTCCAAGGACTGAACAGATGTTTGGTTCTATGATAGGGGGTCTGACCAACCAGAAAGAGTAGAGAAGCCACAAAGTGGATATATGATCAAGGCTGCAAATGGGGGTCTTTGGAGCATGCATACACGTTAGGTGACAGCATCCTCAAGTGACCTACCTTCATTAGAATAGTAAAACTCACACCCACTCATGCCATGACAGTTTACAAATGCCACAGCAACCCCCAGAAATTGCCTTACAAGGATAGAAAAGGGGAGGACTCACCATTCCAGGAATTCTCCACTCCTTTCCAAGAAAGATCATGAATATTCCACTCCCCACTTGACATAAAATTAGGGAATCAGCATAAAAGGGAAAATCTTATTAAACTCAGGGTCTCCTCCATTCACAGGGGTTGACTCGTTCCTTCTTCAGAATGCCCTATGCTTTAAGAAGTTTGGCCCTTTGCCTACTTGCACCTGCTTCATCTGCTCATTTGCTCAGTTGACTCGGTTCCAGTAACCATTTTTCAGTACTGGGAACCAAGAACCAGGGAACGTGAGGACCTGACATCTGGTCCCCACACCTGACACTATACATTTTTAACAGCTGAATTTCTCCCAAAAGTTACATTTAAAAAAACTTATTGTGAGATAATTGTAGATTGACGTGAATACAAGAAACAATAGAGATCCCACACCCTTCACCCCGTTTCCCTCAGTGATAACATTTTGTATAACTATAATACAATAGTGCCAAAGGTTACTTTTTATGTTTAATAGTTATTTTTCAAGATTTATAATTTATTTATATTATTTTGGACAATTGTGCACTACTAATATTTGCAATAATGACATAATCTAAATAAAATTTTAATATTTAGAAATTCATGGTTATAGGAAGTTAAAAATTCAATTTATATGCATTTTTGGCAGAGAAGTATGATATATTGATCAATAAAAGATCCTCAAGAATAAGGACGTATTATATTAAAATAAACATCTATGGAGAAAGTACAATAGAAATCATAAATTCAAGGAGAAAAAAGAGTGATTAAAAATTTCCAAAAGTTAAGAACTTCATTTCTTGGTTGAAATAAAATCAACATATTATTTATATGCTATTAGAAACAATTTAAAAAGAGCAATGCAAAGGTGTTATTTTAAATTTAAAATATCAATATTTACATTGGAAATTATATCCTTTACAGGATAAGGAAATAAGTGAAGAGGGCTGGGTGTGGTTGCTGATGCCTGTAATTCTAGCACTTTGGGAGGCCAAGGTGGGAGGATCGATTGAGGCTGACAGTTCCAGACCAGCCTGTGCAACAAAGTGAGACCTCAACTATACCAAAAAACAAATAAACAAACAAAAAGCTGAAGACAGTGGCACGCACCTATACTCCCCAGCAAGTAAGGAGGCTGAGGCAGGAGGATTGCTTGAGCCCAGGAATTGGAGGCTGCAGTGAGCTATGATCATGCCACTGCACTCCAGCCTGGGTGACAGAGTGAGCTCTATCTCAAAAAAAAAAAAAAAAAAAAAAAAAAAAGAGAAAAGAGTGAAGGAGTATACCTATTTTATAGCAGCATATTGCATGATCTCACTTACATGTGGAATCTAAAAAGAAAAAGGGTCAAATATATAGAGATAGAGAATAAAACAGTGGTTACCAGGGTTGAGATGAGAGAGAGGAGGAGGAAATGGGGAGATCTAGGTCTGAGGATACAAAGTAGCAAGTATATAGGATGAACAAGTCCAAAGAGCAAAGGTACGACATGAAGACTATAGTTGATAACAGAACATTGTATTTAAAAATTTTGCTAAATGAGTAGATTATAACTGCTCTTGCCATACGAGGAAAAAAATTGAGTAACTAAGTGAGATGATGGACTTGTTAATTTGTTCCACTATAGTACACTATAGTTCTACTATAGTTCCACCATAGTATTTTACTAAATATATGTCTTATGCCATTATGTTGTATATTGTAAATATATGCAATAAAATTTATTTTAAAAAGCAAGCAAATAAACACAATGTAGTATATACATACAATGGAATATTATTCAGCCTCAAAAAGGAAGGAAATTCTTACAACATGGATGAAACTTGAGGACAATACGGTACATGAATTAAGCCAGTCATAAAAAGACAAACACTGTATGATTCTACTTATTTGATGTACTTAGAGTAGTCAAAATTGTAGAGACAGAAAGTAGAATGGTGATTGGCAGGGGGTGGGAAGAGGGAGGAATGGCAGTTATCGTTTAACGGATAGAGTTTCAGTTTTGCAAGATGTAGACGGATGGTGGTGATGGTTGCACATGATTGTAGTTGATACCACTGAACTGTACACTTAAAAATGTTAAGATGGTAAATATTGTTAGGTGTACTTTACCATAATAAAAAAAATTTTTAAATGAGTGAAGAAGTACATAATATTTCATATTTTGGGGAAATACAAGAGCAATAAGGTTTAATGACAACTGGCACTGTTGGTTCCTCTGTTGATGAACCTGTAGGCTGTTTCTGTTTTTGCCATTGTAAACAACACTACAGTGAACATCCTTCTAAATATTCCCTACGGTCCAAGTACAAGATTTTCTCTAGGGTGTTGTCCCAGCAAAAGAGTGATTTGAGGAGTATGATGACCTTGTGACAAATGACTGATTTGAAGGATATGCCTCAAAGCTTTCAACACATTTTTATCCAAAGTGGTGGTGCCAGTTTATGCTCACACCTGTGGTGGAGAAGTTTCCATTTACCCACATGCTCTGTAATTCTTAGCTTTTGTCAGTCTTTTCAATTCTGCCAGTCTGATGGGTGTGAGTTAATGTCTCATTATTTTTTTTTCAGACAGAGCCTTGCTCTGTTGCCTGGGCTAGAGTGCCATGGCGTTAGCCTAGCTCATAGCAACCTCAAACTCCTGGGTTCAAGTGATCCTCCTGGCTCAGCCTCCCAAGTAGATGGGACTATAGGCATGTACCACCATGCCCAGCTAATTTTATATATATATATATATATATTTAGTTGTCCAGCTAATTTCTTTCTATTTTTAGTAGAGATGGGGTCTTGCTCTTGCTCAGGCTGGTCTCAAACTCCTGACCTTGAGCGATCTGCCTGCCTTGGCCTCCCAGAGTGCTAGGATTACAGTAATGAGGCGAGTGAGCCACCTCGCCCAGCCTCATTTTTGTTTAAACCTACATCTCCCTTATTAAGGTGTTAAATAACTTCCATATACCAGGTATGGCCCCTGTCTTCCAGAACTCACATCACTTAAAATAGAATTTTTGTTGGTGCTTAGAGAACCCGATTTCTTTTCAACCAATTATGCACTACTAATTCCACCACCAAATGAGGCTTTGACTCCTTTTTGTCCAGAGTCAGTCCTGAGTGCCGTTGTGCTCACAGCAAAAGCTCTGGCAGAAAACATTATAAGGCAAAATAAACCACATCCAAAAAAGCTCATTTTTTTCTTTTTCTTCTTACTCTTTCTATTTCTCTTTCTTTCTTGTGTGTATGTGTGTTTGTGTGTGTGTGTGTGTGAGAGAGAGAGAGGAGTGAGAGAGAATTTGTTATCTCGAAACAGTTTACCCAAAATGGAAACTTTAAAAAGAGAGTGGAAATTTTTCTTTTTTCACAAGATGGTTAATTCTTCATTTGGACGCTGGCCAAGGATCCATGAAGCGACCTCAACTCAACCATAAAGCTTTTCACTCCCACGTTTTACAAACCGTGACCTTGCTGGTGGCAAGCCCCCGGTGTGACTTTTCAGGGGGTCTGAGCAGTTCTCTCTGGTTAGCTGTGGAAGCTGGGCGTGGGGTGATGGAAACACTGCAAGAGAGCAGGGAGGGCGACTATTTCCACCCACTCACCACCAGAGCCCAGGGCCCGCAAAGGCTTTAACTCCTTCTGCGGCCAGGCGACCCATTTATAGGATTTTTCCCATGCTGGGAATAATGGGAGCAGACCGAGAGAGAGGAAGGCGGAAAAGGGCTTGGCAAGGAAGGTTAAGAAGTGGGAGAAGCCAAGGGCTCCCCCCCTTCCTCCTGGTTCTAGGCTGGCAGCGCCTCCTCCCTCTTTCTCTCTTGGGGGCGGCAGTGTGGAGGATTTCTCAGGATGGTTCCCACCTCCACACCTCAGACACTGAGGCCAACTGTCCCTTAGAAATGTTTCTGCGTGTGCCCAGAAGCAGAACCACGGTGCAGGACACCTCCCTGTGCCCCGCAGTCAGCTTCTTACTTGGAGGGTAGAGAATGGTGTTCCCCACGCGGGTGCGCCCTGGAGAGGAGCTCGGTGGAGATGGGTGCGGGTGGGGTCTGCAGTCCTGCTTCACCGCCTGCTGCCCACCCAGCACCAGTTCCTGTTCTGCGGGTCCCAGCGCTGGGGGGCACCCAAGCAATGGGGGCGGACAAGGAAACACGTGATCCCACAATGGGGGTGCCAGGATGTGGTGGGTGCGGCCGTGGACAGGCGCACGAGGAGCCCAGCGGAGGGTGTCATCCGGTGGGGGGAGGAGGAGAACTGGGGATGGAGACCGGGGCGACGAGGGCCAGCTGTGCCTGAATCAGCCTTAGAGGAGGCGGAGAGGCTGGTGTGGCGGGAGCCAGGGGGAGGGCGAGAGGCCAGCGCAGGCAGAAGGCAGGGGCACAGGCACGCGGCCAGCAGCAGCGGTGGTGTGTTTGGGGCACGGGGCACAACCAGACCCGCGGAGGCAGGGGCTGCGGGAGAGGAGACGGGGCCGCTTCACAACGAGAGCTTGCCCGCCCTTCTGTTCTCGGTCACTCGTTCGGCACCAGGCTCTGGGCCAGCCTTGGCAGAGCTGTCAAGTGTCCACCTGGTTGATCCAGGGCCTGGGCTGCCCCCCTCGTTTCCCGTCCGTGCCACTTGTCACACGAATTCATTTCTCTGTGCCCAGCAAGCCCCCGAGCAGAGGTGGCCGACACATCTCCCACTGCCACCCCAGGAGACAGAGCCCCGAGGGCGGTCAGGTCGGGGCACAGGTAGCGCACAGAGCTCAGCGCGCCGCACCGAGACAGGGGCTCAGGGTCCAGCGTGGGCAGCGGGAGGACCGAGGAGGGGTCTAGAATCCGGACGTGGAATCGAACTCCGGAAAGATCCGGTCCAACACGTTTATTTTACAGAGCAAGAAAAACAGAGGCCCAAGAGTGGCCGCAGCTGCTACTAGAGCGGCGGGGACGCTCCCTACCACGCCGGCCGCCCGCCTCGAATAGAATCAAACGCCCGTCTGACCAGCAGGGGGCGATGCTGCTTCGGGCGGAGGGAGCGCCGCGGCGTTCCGGCTGCACCTGACGCCACGCGGAGGCGGAGCAGGTGCACGTTCCCGCCGGGCAGCCGGGCGCCCCGCCGCCTTCATCTGCACCCCAGCGCTCCGCAGCCTCGCCCTTCCCACGACCCGCGTCCCTGTCCCGTTACAGGCCTCTTAGATCCCTGCTTTTCTTTGGCGACCGCAGGTACTGCCTCATTTCGCAAGGGATCAAATGACTGGTCAGTGACGGAGTTTCTGGCCCAAGGCGGGGAGAGGGGAGGCACTGCGCTCAGGCCCCCGGGGCTCTCCCCATCTCTCAGCATCTACCGGGTGGCGCTGAGCCCCGTGCGATGCACCGGCCTGTAGAAATGGCTGGAACGTCAAAGTTTAGCTTGCGTGGAAGTCCCCAAGCTGGAAAGTCTCTGTACTCCGGGCCGGGCTGGGAGTGCTCCCGACGACTCTCCTGCTTTCACCTGTCAAACAGTGAAAAGGGACTTAGAGAAAGAAAGAAAAGAAAAAAAAAGAGAGAGAGGAAAGGAAAAGAACAAAGGAAAGGAGACCGGAGTGGAGAGCCGGGCGGTCCGGGGCGCAGGCCCGCACCCCACCCCGCCCGGGACAGCGGGACCCCCTGGCTCTCTCTCTCCTGCACCTGCCGCCCCGCGAGGGGGCCGCGGCCGGGGAAGCAGGAGGTGAGCAGCGGGCAGGAAGCGGACGCGATCCTCGTTTTTTTTTTTTTTTTTTTTTGTTCTCGGCAGTCCCGAGCTGATTAGAGGATGGGGCCCTGCCTTGAATTGGTGGCGTTAGCAAATTCCTAAATCCCTCTCTGCCCCAGATGTAGACAATTAATTTTTAACCTGAAAAGAAGTTTTGCCACTAAATTTAGGTCAATAATATTTTGGAAAATATAAAACGAAAAGAAGAAAATAATTGTCCATAGTGCCAAGATGGTCCTGTGATCACTCTTGAACTTTTGGTGTGTTTCTTTTCTTTGTTGTTGTTGTTGTTGGTTTTTTTTTTTTTTTTTTGGTCTTTTTTTGGTTCTTATCCTATACTTAACGTATTTTTAACTTTTCCCCATTATTGTCAGCATATTTCCTATTAAGGTTTCCATCCTGCTTTAAAAATTTTTCAAATTTTAAAATTCCATAAATTATATTTTGGCCAATTTCTTTTACATTTTAATGTGTTCTTCATGAATCTCACTTAATATCTGCATAATATTCCACTCTTATTTCGCCCAATTAGTTGGACATTTATGTCATGTCTACTTTTTCATTATGACAGTGATTTCTAAATAGTATGTAATTTCAATTTTTATTTCTTAGTTACTGTAAGAGTTCTTAGAAAGTGACTACAATTTTTCAAATGGATAGATATTTTTTTCCTCTCCCTTTGTTCATAATTGTATTGCTCTGTGATCCGGGAATGTGACTGTGTTTATGCTTTCTGGAACTTGAGTTTTTGATTGATGGTTGATTTTGTAAACAACTTTAGGCACAGTTTTGTGTGAGTGACTTGGCACAAAATTCTGTAGGTTGGATCAAGCTTCATAAAACATATTACCCATATCTGCTATGTTCTTATTTTTATCTACTTGATCTGTTAATTTCCAAAATAGCTATAAATTTTTCAAATATATTTGTGGATTTACCACAAAATTTTCCTCTTTATATCCTCTTTATATTTTACATTTTCCTCTTTATATTTCCAACAGTTTGTGTTTTATATATTTAAAGTGATATAATAAAGGGTTAAAACCACATGGCTGTTAAAATGATAAATACAGAAACATATCGGCATGTGTATCTTTTTATGCATTTTGAATTATTTTCTTGGTTGGATTTTCAGAAGGAAATGGCCTTTAAAGCCAAGTTGGCCTTTTAAAGATTTGACAAATGTATACTGTTGGCTACTACATGAGAGTTCCTCTTTTCTTAAACCCTGATCAGCAACAGGAATTAAAAAAAATATATATATATATATACACACACACACACATACATACACACATATACACACACAGTAAGTCTGCACTTAACATTGACGATAGGTTCTTGGATACTGTGTCTGTAAACAAAATGAGATATGATAAAGCCAATTTTTTTTTATCAACACTCTAATTAAATTATGTTGAATGAAGATTATTTGAGGACCTGGCATACATTGTTTTGCTTAAAGTTGTCATTTCCAAGAACCTATCCACGATGTTGAGTGAGGACTTAGTATGTGGTGTGTCTGTGTGGGTGAGTATTTATCATTATTATTTTGAGAGAGGCAAGAGATGGAATAATTTTAAAATTTTTCTTTGATTTTTATTGTGGTTGACCTTTTATTTTTTCCTGTAGATCTGATAACCAGTTGGATTTTTTTATGTGGATTATCTGTCCTTGTCCTTTTGTACTTTTGTTTTCTAACTTATAACTTGATGAGGTTAATCTTGTTCAGCTCTTACATTATAGGAATTATGTTTCTGTTTCTTCTGCCACAAAACACATTATTAAAAAACAACCTCAAATATAAAAACAAAATAAAAATAAAAAACAACCCTAGCCCATCAATCCAGATGCCATCAAATTCACCTTCACTGACTCCCTTTCCTGCTCTCCCTGGACCTGAGCAGAACAGTATGGCACAAAGGCAGATAAAGGTCCTATGAGACCTAAAGCTTATATAAGTTGAGGGTCTTCTTTACCTTTTTTTTTTCGAGTAGTGAGATTTTAGGATATTTTGGCTGAAATCTGGGGAAAAGTGATGCCCAGTAAGATTACACAATTTTCCTGGAATTTTAATAGACGCTTGATTTCAATGTCCTTCAGAGAAAGGGAGGGGAGGAAGGAAAGAGGTTTGGGGACCTGAACCCTTTGCCTTTTTTCAGAACTGAGAGGAGGAATGGCCCAGCCTGCCATACAAAATTGGCCTATCCATTTATAATATTCCTTCAGTATCCCTTTATTGTCTGTGGGATCAGTAGTGGTGACCTCTCTTTTATTTCTGATATTAGTGATTTGTGTCTTCTTTCTTTTTTCTTGGTTAGGTTGGCTAGAGGTTTATCAGTTTTATTGATCTTTTCAAAAAGGCAGCTTTTGTTTCCATTGATTTTTCTATTTTCTGCTTTCAATTTCATTGATTTCTGTTCTAATGTTTATTATACACGTTTTTCTGCTTGCTTTAGGATTAAATTGCTCTTCTTTATCTTATTTCCTAAGGTGGGAATTTAGATTATTGATTTTAGATCTTCTCTTTTTAAATGTATGTGCTTAGTGCTCTAAATTTCTAAGCACTGCTTTTGCTGCATTCCACAAATTTTGATTAAGTTGCACTTTCATTTAGTTCAAAATGTTCTAAAATTTAGATTTGACCCATGTGTTATTTAGAAGTATGTTGTTTAGCCTTCAAATATTTGGAGATTTTCCAGCTATCTTTTTGTTATTACCTTCTAGTTTAATTCTTCTGTGGTCTGAGAGCTTACTTTGTATGATTTCTGTTCATTTAAACTTTTTAAGGTATGTTTTATGGGGCAGAATGTGGTCTCTTATCAGTATAGCTATTCAGCTTTCATTTGATAGTGTTAGCATGACATATCTTTCTCTGTCCATTTACAATGCATCTGAGTCTTTTATATTTAAAAATGGTTTCTTGTAGACAACATATGATTAGGTCTTGTTTTTTTATACTCTGATAATCTATCTTTTAGCTGGTGTCTTTAGACCATTTACATTTAAAGTGATTATTGATATAGTTGGATAGAAACATATCTACTGTCTTTGTAACTGTTTTCTATTTGTTAAATTTGTTCTTTGTTTCTTTTTTCACCTTCTCCATTCATTTAATATCTGTTAATTAATGTTTTCCCAGTGATTGCCTGAACCCACAACTGATATCATATACAGCTCTGTGTGCAGCAAAACATGTTGTCTCATACCTGTACATGATGAGGCAGCTACAAAGGTATTCATGCAGCACTGCCTGTAAGGAAAATATTGGGATAAAACCCAATGCTCATCAATGGGGCAGTAGGAATTTAAATTATGGTTCACTGATCTAAAGGAATACCATGAGACACTTAAAAGTAAGACAATACATCTGCATGTCCTGGAATAAAACAAACTCTGACATATATTGTTAAGTAAAAGAAATGTGTTGCAGACCAATATATATATTATGATTCTTTTAGGCAAAAAGTTTGTGTGTAAATGCACGGGAAAATATCTGGTATTATACAAACTGATGTGTTGATGGTGGGTTTGGCAAAGCAAAGAACTATTAGTTACATTTTTATGACAGAAATTATATTCATGTATTCATAAGCTTTTTAAAGAAAAACTTTAAAAAAAATGTAAGAAGCTTAAAAGTGCTTTTCCTGAGAAGGAGAGAACATCTCCCTGACATAAACAACCTTCTCTAACCTCAGCACTGGGTGGCTCATTTGAAATGGGTGCTTCATGCCCATGGCAATCTAGTGCCAGAGATGCAGGAAGTGAAGATGTGCCCAAGTGCTTGCCAATCTCAATGGTACCCTTTCCTCATTCTCCAGGACTTTAAGTAAATTTACTCAAGGTGGACAACCTTGGTTCCACAGGGTAGACACTTTGTGGTTTGCAAGGATAGGGGCCATGGCTCACCAAGGCAGAGCTTGGGCCCCAGGACTTGGGGGATGGCGATGCCAGGAAAGACTCTGTTGGGGTGTTCTGGGGGACCCCTAGGGGAGGAAGGAATCTGGTAAAAGTGAGAAAGATCCACTCCTCTGGACTCATGCTTCTTGCCTGTAATTTTCAGGGACTCCTGGACTGAGTAGCTTTTAGGAGGTTATAGCACTGCTGCAGTTTCCAGACAGGCATCCAGGGACAGGGATTATTGAAATACCTTCCCCTCAAAGTCTTGCAAAAAAACACCAAGAGAGTCTCTTTTTTTGAGACAGAGTCTCACTCTGTTGCCTGGGCTAGAGTCCCATGGCGTCAGCCCAGCTCACAGCAACCTCAAACTCCTGGGCTCAAGCGATCCTCCTGCCTCAGCCTCCTGAGTAGCTGGGACTACCGGCATGCGCCACCATGCCCGACTAATTTTTTCTATATATTTTTAGTTGTTTGGCTAATTTCTTTCTATTTTTAGTAGAGTCGGGGTCTCGCTCTTGCTCAGGCTGGTTTGGAACTCCTGACCTTGAGTGTTCCTCCCAGAGTGTTAGGATTACAGGCGTGAGCCACCACACCCAGCCCCAAGAGAGTCTTAATACATGCACCAAGTCAATCTGTTGGTTACATGCTAAGAAATAACTGATTTTTCTGTGACTCAGTTGACCAGTCAGATGTTGTTGTCAAGTTAAACATAGAGAGAGTCAGGATTATAGCACTCAGTGGGCCTAGGGTTATAATGGGCTCCAACCTCATTGATTCAGGACTTCAAAGCCAGAAAACTCTTTCTGTTTCTTCTGAATTCACCTCAGAAAGTGGAAGCCACATGCACAGAATCGGCTATTACAATTACATCCCAAAGGTAAGCAAGTTAATCTCATTTGGGAAAATAGGGAGAGGGTTTTACCCTTCTCTTTTGGGCATTACCCTTGATTTTATTGCTGTGGTTAATCAAGGTGAATTTCAGTAGCAGGTGACCTGCAAATTAGTTCCCTGCCATTTGGGATCAAGGTCTACAGCTGTAAGAGACTTTAGAGACATCCCCGTGCTTTTAAAATTTCTCCTAACAGAGTGGATAGGTAGGGCTGATATTGTCATCTCAGGTTGGAAGACAAGCCAGTCTGTCCCAAGCATTAGCAAGTTTGTTCAGATGGAAACTTTGCCTCAGAGGTATAACGTTATAACGGACACGAAGACTCAACTTTAGGAAGATGTCAGTTTCCCAAGTTAATCTACAGATTCAGCATGTTCACGATGTCAATCAGATTTTCTTGACAAGCTGATTCTAAACTTCATATGGAAGCATAAAAGACCAAAAATAGCCAAGATAATTTTGCCCAGTGGTAAAGGGGGCCCACTTTTCTAAATATCATGATTTGTAACTGTAGTAATTTAAAGAGTAATACACCAATGAAAGAAAGTACGGGGCCAGAAAAGATAAATATGAAAATGTCGGAGGTAGATAAAGGATTCAGTCTTTGGTGCTGTGACCATTGGCTCTCCATGTGGGAAAAATGTAAACTCTGAGCTCAAACCTTTCACATAACTATATTCCAGATAGAATAAACACTAAATGTGAAAAGCAAAGTTTTAAAACCTTTTTTAAAAGATATTTTAAAGACATAGGATAAGGGTAGAATCAAGACATAAAAGCACTGATCAAGACATAAAAGCACTAACCATAAAAGTATGATAATATATTACCATATTAAAAAAAATTTTTAAGTACTTTTGTAGGGCAAATACCAACACAAAGTTAAAGCACAACTCTCAAATTAGTAGAAGATATTTGCAATGCATAAAAGCAACAAAAGATCATTATCCATAATTTATTTATAAGACTCTTACAAATTAATAAGTTAAAGACAAATAACTCAATTAAAAATGGGCAAAGTACATGACCAGGACAATATCCAAATAAAAAGACACTAAGCTTTAGTGAAAAGCAAATTAAAAAAATGGGTAGCACTTTATACCCAGAGTAGCAAAAAACTAACATGTCTAATAATATCAAGCATGAGTGAGGATTTCATCAAAAGGAGAACTTTTATGCGATATCGATGGGAATGTAAATTGGTACAACCACTTTGCAGACAATTTGGCAATAACTAGTACAAATATCTCATAAAAATGAAGATGCTCTGGCCCTAGTACTTTCACGTCTAGGTTCAGTGCTCAGAGAAACTTTGATGTATAAGAATATTTGTGGAAGTGCAAACAAACAGAAATTAGAAATTTATAATAACAAAAATTGAAAACAATCTAATATCCAATAGTAGGAGGATGGATGAATGGTGATAAGTTAACAAAGCATGAGACAATGAGTGAACTAGGTCCATAGACATCAACTCAAATACATCTCAAAAATGTAATTTTGAATGAACAAAGCAAATTTCAAAATTATACATATAATCTGAAATCATTTATAAAAAAAATCGCATGGAAACAATGCTATATATTTCATAGCTACATGTATATAATAAAAAGATCTATGGAGGACAGAATGGGGGTGAAGGAAGGGGGTCTTAGCACTAACATTTTATTGCTTGAAGCAAATTTGATAAAATATTAAATTTGCTAAATCTGACAGTAGGTGGCTGGGCATCTATTATATTACTTTCATAGTACTTTCAGTATTGTCTTTATATTTGACATATTTCATAATTTAAAACAAAAATTTCAAAATCCTATCCTCTCTATGTTAATAGAATAACTAAATGTAATGAGTACCCGCTGGGTTCCAGATGCTATTTAAAGTATTATATTAGAATTTCAGGGTTACTAAAACATCCCTTTCCCAGCCTTGAGTGATGGTAAGATTTAGACTAGTCAAAAATAACTAGAATATAATGTAAGAACAGTGATAATTAAAATAATAATGCTAGCAGCTACCATTGATGGAGTACTATGGGCCACATACTTTGCAAGCACTATGTTATTAATGCTTATGTGCCAGGTAGGTATTAGCACTATCCTTGGTTTATATTTTGAGGTTGAGAAAGGTTAATTCAGTTGCCCAGGGGCACACAGGCAGCCCAGGTCTCCCAGAAGCCAGCCCTAACTGCTGGGTGGCCCTGTGTGTCCCCTGGCTCTGACGCACCTCCCCCGCAGCTTCTCCTCTTCTCCTGAACCACTCACCATGTCGCTGGGTGTGCCCGATTTGAGTTCTAGATGCTCCTGAAAGAACCAACTTTACTTTTTTTGGTTTTTCTCAAATAATCCAATAACTTTTGAACAGGTTACACTGGTCTTCTCTCAAGTTTTCTCCAAACACATGAAGCTTGCTGCTCCCCCAAATCTCCAAGAGCAGCTGGGCGCTTTCAGGCACTCGTGGGGAGTAGGGAAGGTTTTGGAGTCAGGTTGCTGGGGGTTGAATCATAGCTTTTCTCTCTGATTTATCCAACGCTGTGTGATTCGGGCCTGCCGCTGAGCCTCTCTGAGGCTGTTCCCTTACCGGTTAAAGGGGTTACTAATATCTGCCTCATTCGGCTGTTAGGAAAGAAAACAAGAAAAAGGACACAGGGCTGTCAGCACAATGCTGGCTCCTGGGAAGTGCCCTGCAGATCGGAGCTTATTATTCTCAGTCAAGATGGGGTCTTGTCCTGCAGGCACCCTGGAGTTAAGATCACACTGAGTCTCCCCCAGGCCCAGGCCCAGGCCCAGGTTGAGACGCAGAATGAGCAGGGCCCTGTTGCAGCTTCAGAACAATTCAGAACTGACTGCAAACACTAAGGGGCTTCCATAACTGAAAGCAGGCTGGGGCATTGTTTTTAAGCCAGTGTGGACCCCCAAGTGGAACATCTTCCCTCCCAGGGCAAACACCTTCAGAACCCTCTGAAAATCACAGTTTCACTTTTAGCAAGACCCTGCTGCAGCAGGGAAAGCCCCATCATACCCGGTCCTCTCCAAAGGGACTGGTCTCTTGGCCAGAATGTGCCTGTTCCCAGTCCCCTGCCTCCTGAGCCCTTCCCTTTCCACCAGTTAATTCCTTAGTTGGTGTCTTCAATTTTTTTGTTTTTTGTTTTTGTCTTTCTGAGCCCCACTCCTCTCTCATTTTGGAGAGCTAGTGCAGGCTTGGGCACTTCCTTCAGGTTCTGGATTATCTGCCTGCCCCTGCAGCCTGGATGAGAGCCTGTCTTGCTGCTTCTATCAGCAAACCCATGCAACTCCGTGCTTGGATAGCAGCTCCCAGTAGTACTGCCCTGACTTGTCCCTGGGGCACACGTGGGCATGAGCCAGGTTCTCTGCCTAGGGTTTTGAGAGTTCCAGTTGTGGGTAGAGCATAAACTCTCTGCTTCAGCGTTGTAATCATAGCAAGCAGGTCTGAGCACCAAAAGCAATGACAGTCCATCTGGGAAACAGAGTTTTATTTTTTATTTGTTTATTTTTTTGAGACAGAGTCTCACTCTGTTGCCCAGGCTAGAGTGCCGTGGCATCAGCCTAGCTCACAGCAACCTCAAACTCCTGGGCTCAAGCAATCCTGCTGCCTCAGCCTCCCGAGTAGCTGGGACTACAGGCATGTGCCACCATGCCCGGCTAATTTTTCTATATATATTATTTGGCCAATTAATTTCTTTCTATTTATAGTAGAGACAGGGTCTCACTCTTCCTCAGGCTGGTTTCAAACTCCTGACCTCGAGCAATCCGCCCGCCTCGGCCTCCCAGAGTGCTAGGATGACAGGCGTGAGCCCCCGCGCCCAGCTGGAAACAGAGTTTTAAAGTGCTGCAATTCCCTAACTCAAAATTGTATCAATGCTGAAAAAGTATTTTACATTCATAACCCAGCAGAAAAGAAAAGATGATACCCAAAAGATGGGATCCCAGTATCTCTAAGGGGAGAGTGGTTGATGACCTCAGAAAGCAATTTGATACCAGGTACTAAAAGCTATCAAAATGTTTATCCCCATGCACTCAGTAATTCCAATCTGGAAAATTTCTCCGGTGAATATCATCTATTAGACTTGGCATAATAGAATATGAACAGAGGTGTTAATGTTGAAAACGATTGAAATGGTCAGAAATAAAGGAATATTTAAGTAAATAATTATAATCCACTCAATACAACTTCAGGCGTTAACATTATGAAGTATTAGAAATACAAAACCTGTGTAGAAACAAGAAAAATACAGATAGTATACTACATAAAAGCATACATTCAGCATAATAACAACTACTTAAAATGTAAAAAATGTTTTAAAAATATCCGAAGAAAATACATCAAGATGCATTTCTCTTGCTCTTGCTTCTAGTTTCTGTCTGCAATGTGTATTACTGCAATTTTATCACCTTTACAAATGGGAAACTTAAAAATAACTCACTCCCCTTCACAGAGAGCAATGTTCAGTGCAAAGCCACACTCGACCCCAGAGACAGCCTTTAAAGCTGGACTTTTAGGGGGCTGGAATCAAGCAGTGTGTGTCACTTCTAGTCCCATATGGTCTGCACCATTTTATCATATGTTGTCTCGTAATTCTGTAGTTGTTTAGTGTGTTTATATCTTTTTTCCACAACCATGTATCAAAAAGCTTTCAAAATCGTGGTAAAACATACACATAACATAAAACTTGCCATTTTAAAGTGTACACATCAGTGGCATTAAGTAAATTCACATTGTTAGATGACCATCACCACCATCCATGCGCTGAACTTTCTCGTCTTCCTAAACTGAAACTGTACCCATTAAACAGGAACTCCCATCCTCCTCCCCTTCCCCCCTGGTAACCTCTATCCTATTTTCTGTTTCTATGAATTTGACCACTCTAGTTACCTCCTGTAAATAGAATCATACCATATTTGTCCTTTTTGAACTACCATTTTTTAAAGCGCTCTGAAGATAGAGACCAAGGCCCTGATTGGTTTTCACTTTAAACATAATATTCATTTGCTCATTGATCTAATATTTATCGTGCACTCACAGCATGTGTGCCAGACACTGTGCTAGACAGGGGTTAAGCAACACTCAAGAAACACATGTGGTCTCTGAAGGGGAAAGTGTAGTGGGACAGAGATAACAAGAAAAGACACACAGAAGAATGAATTTCGGATAGGGAGAAGTGCTAAGCACTGCGAGGTGACAGAGACTACACTACCTTGGGGCCTTTGGGACAGGCAAAATGTTTGCAGGTTGAATGGAGTGTGGCCCTGGAGAAGGCTGAGGAGGAGGGGATCGAGTGTCCAGGCAGAGGGAGCAGGAACACAGAGCCTGAGGAGGGAAGGGCCTTTGTAGTGTGTGTGTGTGTATGTGTGCATGTGTCTCCTGCGCAGGGCACCAAGGGGAGATGCTGGTGCCTCAGCACTGGGGAGAGAGCTGGTGTGCATTCTAGATGCAGCGGGGAGCTGTAGTGGGGAGCCTCTTCTCCTTGTTCACCCTGGCCTTTGAGCAGGGAAGGCTGGCCCTGGGCTGTGGCCCATTGCACAGTCAGGACTGAAGAACAAGTGCCAGTCCTTCATGCCGGTCACTAACTCCACCACACTCTACCTGAAGGAGCCCATTTCTCATATAGCAAGGCTGAGGCGCTGCAGATCTGTGCAGCCTCTCTCACAGCCGGAATGGGCTTAATCAGGCTAAATCAGGCAGGAACCCCCACTCTGTTCTGTGTCTTTGTGCATGCTGGGCCTCTGTGGGCCATGAGTGTCATGCAGGGCACAGGCAGGGAGGCAATTTGTAGGTGGCTCAGGGACCAGAAGCCACCTGAAGAGCAAGTAAGTGAATACAGAGTGAATGAATGAGCAGAGGAAAGGGAAAAATGCCGCCCAAACCCCCAGGGTTCTCCCCAGAGCCCTAGGGGAGAGGGCTTTTCATCACTCTCCTGGGGCAGGGAAGACAGAGGGGGGAGTAGGGGTGGAGCAGGGGAGAGAAGGGGTGAGGAGGACCCCCATGGAAAGTGACAAGAAGATCCTAGTCTCTCTAGAGCACACTCAGGCTGCTTTCTCCTGCTGTTTTCCTGAGGCCTGGTGTTGACCTTCCTGTAAATGGCTTTCCTTTACTTAGCTGCATAAACATTCTCTGAATCACTTAGCAAATCTTTATAACTGCTATTTTAAGGTTTGAATAATTGTCCACCATGTGAGTGGAGCACAATTTATTGAAACTGTCCCTCATATTCATTTAGGTTGTTTTTGATATTTCTAAAATGCACGTTAAATAATTATAATAACACGAAGAGTCTTATTTCCTGCGGGTTGATCTCCAGACTGATTTTCAAAGGTCGGAGCAATTTCTTCTGGCCCTGTAGTTCCTGCCACAGCTCCTAAGGCGGCTGTGGGCACACGAGGAGGAGGAGGCTGATGGAACAGACTGGGTGTGTGTGTGTGTGTGTGATGGTCGCATCTGCGTTTCTAAGTGAACTGGCTGGTTCTGTCCCAAGCAGCACGGCACGGGGTGGGGGAGGGGCCGCCCTACATAACAACCCCACATGAAAGGGGCAGGTGCACAGGTGGGACCCCGGGGTGCCAGCAGCTCTGCCGGACTCCCCACAGCTCCAGGGGGGGGCCATTGCCTAACCCTAACCCTAACCCCCCCAACCCTCCGTGGGCCTTTTCCTTAACTTCCTTGAGAAGAGTCCAGAGTACAGGGGAATCTTTGCCCATTTTAACCCGACCCCATTTGAATCCCTAACTGTCGCAGCGAACCCCAGGCGCGTAACACGCAGAGCGAGGCTTGTGGCGGGCTTGCGGTCGCTGTGATCGCGCTGGAGTCAGACAACCGCTGCCCTGGCGGGCGGCACCCGGGCGCGTCTCAGGTGGGAAAAGACCGCGCCAGGTGGATGTCCCCGGGCTCCAGGAGAGACCCGGGCACAGGAGCCTGGGCTCCAGGCGTCCCAGCTCCTATTGGTTGATGACAGCGCGACTGACACCTCTGGGAAGAAACCGGTGGCAAATGTGTGTAGCAGTAACGCCAGCAAGGAAAAGTGCAGTGACCCATCGTTTGCTGTCACCCCAAGCCTGAATGGTCCCCAGGCCATAAGGGAGGCGGGAGGCGTGGGAGCCTCCGAGGAAGGGCCTCTGCCTGCGCGCTCCCCTCCTGCCCGCCCCAGCGCTTCGCTGCCCTTCCCCGCCTGGGCCCGGCAGCGACTCAGTCGCACAAGTGCCAACCTCCCCAAAGACACACCCGAGGAGCGCCGCAGACCCTGTTTTCCAGGAAGGGACAAGGACAGGAGCTCCTACCTGAATGTGTGGACCTCCTCCACTGGAGCTCTTGGAGAAGAACATCCAAGACGGCTTCCCCCAGCTTTGATAAGTTTGTAGACCAAGCAGGCTGAGGTACCCGCGTTTTTAGGTGGTTTTTTAGAAAGTGTCATTTATCTTAAACTGATGTACCCTTGAAAACCTGGGAGGAAGTGTGGTGTCGTAGGGGAGCTCTGTGCAGGCCACACAAGAGTCCCTGTTGTCTTCCTAGTTCTACCCAGCTGTCAGAGTCCATCTGGGCCGCAGGGGTGAGGAGGTGGTCACCCCTGCCCTCTGTGTAGCCGGTGGTCCCTCCCCACAGGTTGTGTGGCAGGTGATGGAGCTATAGAGCCCTGGCGGGTGCTCCTCCCAACAATCAAAACAAAACAGAGACCAACTCGAAAACCATGACTTTCTTGCAAACAATGGAATATTCTGAGAATCTATGACATGTGCAAGTTGGTAAGTGAGAAGGAAACAGGAACCACTGATCAATTTGGAGTGAAGGCATCGAAAGCAGCAGAGGTTTTGGGCCAGGGGAGCAGCAGCAGACCTGCTGTGAAAGCAGGTGACCCAGCAAGGGTGACTGTGGAGCTGGGTGAATTGCCTGAACCCTGCCACAGGGAGGGAACCCCACCCAGCCACCATCTTAATTGTCTCTGCACGCATACCTTACTGCGCCACTGCTGGGCGTGCAGTGTGGCGATTAAAAATACCCACTTCCTTTAAAAAAGCAGAGCAAGTTCAAGATCATTCCTATAAAAGATAGGGCCACCCCTGCTTATGTGCACTGTGGCAGACTTGCCTAGTAGGATAGACAGAGGTGGAATTACAGCTGGCACACTGAGAATTAGCCGTGGAAATGTTCACACATGTGGATATGACCGTGGATTTCGTGGCAGCAAAAAGTTCATCCTGATACATGAGTCAAAACTGCAGTCAAGTGTAAGCCGATGAGGAGATTTGTTTATAAGCAATTCTTGGAAGCTTATGGGGACTTCTTTTGAGGAAAAAAGCTTTCTGGTAGAGTTAAACATGAAACGGGTTGCTCAGAGAATGTTACAGAAGGTATTTAAACGTTAGGTGGACAAGTACTGGGCAGCATTGTTGTAAAGGGTGTTCAAATATTATTTTGGAAGCTGAATTAGGTAGACTTTAAGTTCTTTTTCCAACATAGGTATCTATAACTCTGGACTAACAGATCAAGTTTTACCAGTTGCAAAGATTTTTAAAATTTTAGTTGCAGTTTGTTGCTGCTTCAGCCACGACAGAAGTAGAGAAAGAGCCCACAGGTGGCTTATATGTGGTGATCATAAACTCTGGGCCTTTATACAGTGATGAGACTATTACTAACTGCAGGACCTGAAGTTAAACTGTCCTGACTGTTGTCCCCATGGGTTGGGTTAGGGAAAGGAAGGACATCTCACCAGGTAGCACTGGGTGGTGGATGGTATTTGGGTAAAGTCCTTTCCCCACAGTGCTGCTTTCCTGTTTGGTGACTTAACTGATTTCAGGCTTAGTGACCTGCTTGTAAAACGGCAAGAGTGCCTACGTGCACAAGTGGTTAATTGAGGGAATGCAGGTAAATAGTACAGTATCAAGCACAAAACAAAGGCTGAATGCATGGAGTTAGTGGCTAGTAAGTGAGGGTGAATATCAATTAATAGTATGTGAAAATATGAGTCATCTAGTCACAATAAGCTTATAGTGAGATTGGGTATGGGCAACACATCTCTGAAAATAAGTAGAATTCTGTGTGTGTGTGTGTGTGTGTGTATGTGGCATCATCTTATCACATTGCCTCAAACTCCTGGGTCCAAGCAATCCTCCTGCCTTGGCCTCCTGAGTAGCTGGGACAATGAGTGTGTACTACCATGCCCAACTGATTTTTCTTTTTCTTTCTTTCTTTTTTTTTTTTTTTGAGATAGAGTCTTACTCTGTCACCCTGGGTAGAGTGCAGTGGCATCATCTTAGCTCACTGCAACCTCAAACTTGTGGGCTCAAGCAATCCTCTTGCCTCAACCTCCCAGGTAGCTAGGACTACAGGCACCACCACAATGCCCAGCTAATTTTTCTATCTTTATTAATAGTAGAGATGGGGTCTCGCTCTTGCTCAGGCTGGTCTCCCACTCCAGAACTTAAGCAATCCTCCTGCCTTGGCCTCCCAGAGTGCTAGAATTACAGGTGAGCCATCATGCCCTGCCTGGAATTTCTTTTGATGTAAAATATGAAAGACTAAAACTTAATTTTTTCCAAATAGTTAACCAGTTGTCTCAGCATCCTTTATTATATAATCGATTTTTCCCCCATGTGTATGAATGCCACATGTATTATGTAATCCATTGTGCATCACTTTATTTTAATTATTGAAATGAGTAATTTTAAATTGACTAATAAATATCTAGTAGCTATCAATCCCATGGCAGAGGAAGAGGCTTTTGCCTTTGAGAAAGAAAACCTTTTCCTTTTGATTCTAAAATGATGAATGAGTTGCATTCCTCCATCTCTGCAAATTTTTCCTTTGCTAGAATCCACAGATGGGGAAAAGAAGACGTCATGGTGAGGAAGCAGGAATCCAAATCCCAGAATATGGCCAACCAGTACAACACAGCTTGTGGGAACACTTGGGCTCCCCCTGCCCTGTCCCTCAAAGCAGAAACTGAACATTGGCCTCAGGGACGCTGAGACTTCCAGGAGTCAGCCAAGTCCTGGGGCCCTAGAACTCTTGCGTTCTCCTAATAAGAAATTAAAAACTAGAGGATATAACAGAAGTATTGTTCTCAAAATTTTAGAAAAAACAAAACAAAACACAGAACAGTGAAAGAAATGATCCATAGAGTCAAGCCTCAGTAAGTCAATATCCTCATATGACTTTTGAGGATAACTCTGTTTGAAATACCATCTAATTAGTAAGCCGTTCAGCTATTATTATAACAAATTCTACTTCTGTTGAAAAAACAGTATAATGAGTAGGAAAGGATTTTAATTGTGCTCCCTCATCTAACCAGACTTCTCAGCAGCCTGGGCATTCACACCATGAAACCACAGTCAGAGTAGCACGCTGTATCTGGGGCGGTGAATTATAATTTTAGGCAAATATAGAGGAGAAAATAAATTATCTTGAGCTCTTATACAACTAAAAATAGTAAGAGATGTCATATCAAATAAGATGAAGGGCACAGTCACATCAGGTTTTTGCATAACAGCAAGTCACCACTGCTTGAGTGGTGACTAAATGTGGAATGCTGTTAGGTTATGGACCACTACAATGCCCACCCTCCATTCTGTTGCTGGTTTGTCCTATGTTACTGCTCCCTTTGTGTGTCGAGCTTTGTAAGTTGCTCCAAATCCTTTGTGGAATAGGTAGTGCAAGAATAAACAAATAAAAACATTGATTCTTAGGAGCTTTTTGGAGTATTGTCAAAATGAATTTTACCAGTCAAGTTAATTAATAAAAGGGGGACTATTTTTATTTTAATCCCTTGTTACTAAAATGAAATTAATTCCATTTCTTGGGGAAATTCTGTGTTTCAAGGTTCATGCCCAGCGTCGGCAGTCAGGTGGGCGTCCTGCTGCCTCCGGCGTTTGCCCCCAAAGTGGTCATAGACACATAGTTACAGACACGAAGACGCTTTTCCAGAGGTGATTATTTGCTTTGCAAAAAGAGAGTCATATTTTAAATACTTCCATGCGTCCCACTTTTCCTCCCAAATAGGACACCCTGGCAATGTTGCCAAATCCTTCTTTTTAAGTCATTCTTTTGACGGCTGCATGATAATTTTGGGTGTGGATAGACCACAAATGATTCAGTGATTCCCTATGAATGAACTTGGGGTTATTTCCCATTTTTATTTTGCCCAAAAGATATTGAAATAATCATCTTTGTATATTTATTCTTATGTAACGATGCGTTTACTAAAGGAAACATATTCACAGGGGTGCTGGGTGAGAGTATGGGATTCGTGTTAAACACTGCTTGGTGCTGCCTGGCTGTGTTCTTCATGCCATCAGCAATGCTTTGCCCTTGGCCATGGGCTGTCCAGCAGCGAGTGGCATCATCTTACATCTTCACACACCCAGTGACATTTGGATGCAACTGACAGGTTTCCATTGTTTTGGAAAATGTGTTCTTAACCAAGCCTGGGTCACAGCTCATGCTACGAAAATGAGATTTCGGTGTAAAGGTCACGGCAGGAGAACTGAGAACATGTGGATCAACCTTCCTATCTTAGACACACAGACACACAAAGGTCTTAATTCCATTTGGACACTAAAATGGGGGGACAAGGAGATGGGGAGGTATGCAGTTAATACCAGCAGGGTCTGACCAGGCTCAACATGGGCCAGCTGTCCACTGGAAGGCCCTGGTCTCCACCATAGTCAGGAATAGTTCACGAGGCAGCCGCTCCCCTTCACCTGCTGCACGTGGGAGCACACGCAGACCTGCCAGGGAGCATGGGTTCCTTCTAAGCCCCAGCGAGCCTCTCTTCTCGCCTCCTTCAACGCCCCCCTCACTCCCTGCACCACAAGATGGGTCACCAGACATGGATTCTGCATTTCTGGGGAGTGAGGCTTTATGCAGGGTCCACAAGAGGACTTCCGCAAAGGCCTGCTTGTCACGTGGAAGCCACCCTACCTCTCTACTCCCAGACCAGAAGCATCCGTGTGGCTGCAGGGTAGGTGCTGGGGCAGAAAGAGGGGACAACTCAAACTCTGTCCCCTCCTGCCCTGGCCAGCCAGAGCTTGCGTGGTCTGATTTGGGCCTGGCTTTTGTGCTGGCCGGGTTTACCATTGCTCTCCCCTCCTGGTCTGGTCCGCCAAGCTTGGCTGAGGAGGGTGGAGGGGCTGCGGGAGCCATGGTTCTGCCCAGCCGGCAGGCCCAGCCCGGCAGGCAGCTTCAGGCCCACGGGCTGCTGAAGGGGCACTGGGAGGGGTGTGTTGGGGAAGGGGGGCCTCCACCCGCAGCCAACACCGCCTCACATCTTCCCCTCGTAGCTGTGCCCCCACCCAGCCGCAGAGACCTCCACAAATCTACCGTGAGAGCTTCTGTCTCTCTTCTCAGCCGAACACAACTTTCTCAGCATGAATCCAGCCTTCTGCCTTGTGCTAGCATCACCCAGGTGGTGCTCTGTTCACTGTCCACGCGTGGTGCTAGGGTGGAGCCAGTGGGGCACCGAGGCCACCCACTCTCGGAGTCACGCAGGCGCCGGCCCTGGGTCTGTGTCCCCCCACGATGAAAGCCCTGCCTGGAACACCTGCGCACAGTTGATGTCTGAGTGGTTGAGCTTGCGTGCTCTAAGAGGCTTGCCCACAGTGTGTGGCAGAGCGAACACTCTGAGGCGTCCTCACCGCTTTGAGGAGCACATAAATGAGGGGGACAGGGAGCCAGCAGGACAGATGTGGGAGGGTGGCCAGGGCAGGGCTGTGCTTCAGGCTCCCAAGCGTCAGAAGTAGAGCGTGCTTGTGGGGCTCGGAGGACCTCCTAGCTGAGCCTTTCTCTTTGTGCATGCATTCATTTAGGTTCTGGCCTCACGGCTCAGGAATGCCGATCATTTGTGCAGGTGGCAGGAAAGAGCCAGAGGGCTCCCACAGGCTGAGGACCAAGCCCTGGGGATCTGGCTGTATCTGTCCTGGCCATGCTGCATGCCCAGTCACAGCACAGGGCCAGCTGGGCACACAGAAGGTGCCCAACATAGATATATTAATATTTGAACTTGTATCAAGAAGCCTAAGGGATGGGTGTGGTGGCTGACGCCTGTAATCCCTAGCACTTTGGGAGGCAGAGGAGGGAGGATTACTTGAGGCCAGGAGTTTGAGGCCAGCGTGAGCAACATAGTGACACCATGCTTCTACAAAAAAATAAAAAATAGAAAAATTAGCCAGACGTGGTGGCATGTGCCTATTGTCCCACCTGTTAAGTTTGTTCCAAGTGGGAACCCGAAAAGTATGGCTAGGACAGAATGTGGTTAATGGAAAATTTAGGCTTGTAAAACAATAGCTGCCTGAGTCTGGAGAGTCCCGGGAGGTTGTAAATCTAACAAGACAGCTGCAGATGCGGCAATCCGATCAGGGCCCCCTAATAAGCATGAAACTACCCCCTCCCTTATCTCTGCAGGATGTGACACAGGGGTCCCAGAAATTGGTTGTTTAAAAAATTTTTATTACAGTGGCTGCTCTGGCCCAGGTACTCCCCCCACCCCCAGAAACCCTCTATAAAACCCATGGTTTTCCCATCCCTCAGGGTGGTTGCTTTTTTTGGTCTCCACCCAGATGCTCAAAAAACAAACAAACAAACAAAAATAAAAACGGCATTTTGCTACACCTGAGGCTTTGTGTCTCTGTCTGTCTCTCTTTTTCTTCCGTCTCTGGACCTAACACCACCTGCTTGGGAGGCTGAGGCAGGAGAATCACTTGAGCCCAGGAGTTTGAGCCTGCAGTGAGCTATCATGACGCTCTAGCCTGGGCAACAGAGCGAGACTGTGTCATACACACACACACACACACACACACACACACACACACACAAAAGCCTCAAGAAGAGAACTAAGTACAGAAGAGAGAGGGATGGGGGGATTAGTTCAGCCATAAATGAGGGATGGGACGGAGATGATCTACGATTAAAAATGCATGAAAAGAAATGGAGGTGGCTTCCTTTCAAATTTAGAAGTCTAAGCTAAGCTCTAAAACGGGTACTCAAATGTGAAAGGCAGTAAATTAATGGGCAAAAGTACTATCCAGGAGATCCAACAACACTGTGCAGGCATTGAAGTCCCTCCGTTTTCAGCTTGACAGGAATGACATGTGTCATGCATATTTCTGTGAATCTCAAACCGACGAGGAGCTGGGGAACAGGGTTACACAGCCGTGAGGACTCCAGGAACCAGTGACTCACGGTCCTGAGGAGTGTCAGTGACGCATCGCAGGAGGTTTCCCAAGAAGTGACAGAGGAAATCTCTTTCGTCCTCCACAACCTGGGAAGACCTCTGAAGATGGGGCTCTTTCTGTCTTTCCCTTTGACTAGGTGGTAGATTCGGATCAGCTTTGCAGCCCGTGTGGGCTGGGGATCACTTTCTGAAAACAAGTTGCCCACTTCCTACAGGTAGAGACACAAGCTGCGGGGCGGGGGCGGGGATGAGTAAGGATGAAAGGGAAGCGGGGTGTGGGAGCCCCCTCCCTGCTTTGAACAGGGCTGGTGGGCGCCACACCTGCAGAGGAAGGGTGGGGGACACCAGCGCTGCTCCCAGACCCCTCTGCCAGGGTCACTTAAGGCTCATGCAAGACAGAGAGGGAGAGGTGACAGATGCTCCCCTCTCAGAGGAGCGAACCCAGGCTCACAGCATTTATGTAGCCCACCAAGGTTGCACAGCTGATAGAGAGTTGGCCATGCTACCTGGCCACTGCAGACATGCCCCACAATGATTTCCATGCTACGGATTTTTAAAATTGTCATTTATGAACAAATCTCCCATGTATGGATATTTTTGTTGATTTCAATCTTTTACTATAGCAATGACCAGAGCCCTTTTGAAAAGAAGTTCCTTTTTTTTTTGTTTTTACAAACTTTTGTTTTTTTCCCCTATGAAAGTAATACATGATTATTGTAAAACTTCACACAACACAGAACCGTCCAAAGCAGAAATGGAAATTCCCCAAAGTAACTGCCATTACCAGCTTGGAATATATCCTTACAGACGTTTTTCTACACATGTACAAACAAATATACCCAGAGGCCTTGATATATTATTAGAGAAAAAAGATTAAATTTGCAGAACTCTATTAAGAGATTCGATTTTTATATTCTCTATTTTATGTATTATATTCTAAAGGTTTCGATTTTATGTTTTAAAAAATTTATGTGCAGGAAAAAGAAAAAAACTTTCAAATACCAGTTTTACACATTTCTGCAATGTTCTGTACTTAGATTTTTAAAATATCTCTTTATTGAAGTATAATCTGTATCTATATCCATAGCTATATATTAAAGTTGACACCTCATGAGTGTGCAGCTTGATGACTTTTTACAAATGAAACATACCCATATGACCAACTCCCAGGCTGAGAAGCAAAACATGCCCACCCTCAAACCTCATGTTCCCTTTTAATGATCACTCCTGTGCCAAGGGTAACCGTATCCTGGCTTCTAACAACATATATTTATTTTGCCTGTTTTCATCTGTGCTTGAATTTTAACAGTGACCATGTATTGCACCATGTAGCATATTAAAATGAGAATAATTAACACAGATTTTTTAGATTATATGCACATGTAGTGGCTTTCATTCAATGTCAGCATATATGAACCTAGCTCGTTACTTAACAGCTTTATGAACCTCCTTATAAGACTGTATCAGAATTTATCTGACTGGTCCCTTTTGATGGGCTTTTGAATAATTTCCAATTTTTGGCTAATAAGCAACACTACAAGGAAAAATTTGATGTGTGTTTGTTTGTACATGTCACTTTTTGACGTGTTTCATGAAGATAAATGCCTCCAAATGAAATTACTAGTCAAAAGATAGCTAGATTAAATTTCGGGGGCATATTTTGCCATAATTGCCCTACAGAATGTAGTGACAGCTCAGTTCCTTCTTCAAAACCAAAGTCAGGTGCTGGGTACAGACCTCCTCACCGCAGCCCCTGCGGCTGGCAGCCCAGCCTGCTCCGGCTCCCTGGGCGGCCAGAGCTGCGTCTGTGTCTGTCGTGGCAGCTGCCTGCTGCACAGACAACAGGCAGAGGAGCACAAACCACCCCTGCCCCCACCCTAGCCCCATGCAGACTTGCAAACAAGTAAATGCAATCACAAGACAGCCGCAGAGGAACGCATCAAATATCAGAGCCTGCAGTGGGATCAGGGGCCTTGAACCAGTTCTCACTTCCGCTGCGGACTGGGTTTGAGCCTGGAGGAAGGGCAGGCCACACAAGGTTGGGCCTTAGTCTCTCATCATTGACATCACATGGCTGAGATGAGGAGCCCACCTTAAAAGTGAATGCTGGGGGAGGTGGGTCCGGCCGATTCAGGCCCTTTTCACCCCTGCCCTCAGCCCTGGAAGGCAGCCCACCCCTGTCCTCAGAGCTGATGGGCAGAAAGCCTTTCCAACTCCCAGTGCCACACCTTGTGCTGCTGTGGCTGCATCACTGATGCCAGGACATGGCCACATGGCCCCCTCCCCTTGAGTCATTTTTCCTTTCCTGTTTTCTGTAACATATTTCATATTCTGTGGCTGCCAGAGGCCTCTGAACATAACTTGGTTCACCAATTCTCTTCTTTGAGCTGGCCAGGAAAAGCAGATAGGGCTGGATTCTCCTTTGACCTGTACATGGGGCTTCTGTTAATGCAGCCCAGGTTGCAGTCTTTTTTCAGCTTAATAGCTCCTAGGCTGCTAAAGCCTGGGTAGGGGGATATTAAGATAAGACCTAGGAGCGGGGTATGGTGGCTACCTGTAATCCTAGCACTCTGGGAGGCCAAGGCGGGAGGATTTCTTGAGTTTAGGAGTTCAAGACCAGCCTGATCAAGAGTGAGGACCTCCCCCCCTATTATCAATAGAAAGAAATTAGCCAAACAACTAAATATAGAAAAAATTAGCCAGGCATGGTGGTGCATGCCTGTAGTCAACAGCTACCCGGGAGGCTGAGGCAGGAGGATTGCTTGAGTCCAGGAGTTTGAGGTTGCTGTGAGTTAGGCCGATGCCACGGCACTCTAGCCTAGGCAACAGAGTGATACTCTGTCTCAAAAAAAAAAAAAAAAAAAAAAAAAAGAGAGAGAGAGAAAAGATAAGACCCAGGGACTTTTTCAAAAGACACAAGGTCCTCCTTTCACTCCCCACTCCAATGCAGAGGTTTTTCCTTGCAATTTCCTTCTCTGTCAAGGCTAAGAGGTAATTAAAAGTGAATGGACACATGGCGGAGACCCTGATGCCTCTCATCTTCTCTTTAGTGTAAGCCTGACTTGAGGTCAGGGGTCCCCAGAGTTCAACCCTCAGTTGAAACAAATAAGTGCCGGCCGGTGGAGGCAGCTTGGGAGTGGGCTAGGAGGAGATGGCCCCAAGGCACCTGCGGCCTGGCACATTGTGGGGCAAAATGAGGACTTACAAATTTTATCCTTGTAATTTCTTTTCCACTGGTCATCACCATCTTTGCTGTAGATGGGTTTTTGCAATTTTATGTCACAGGAGTCATTTGCATCTTTAACCCAGGATTTTATTTTTATAAACAAGACATTTCATAAAAAGAACAGAAAGTGAGAGAAGTAGGCAAGCCATGGGAGAGTAGAAGTGAAAGCTCAGAAACTTCCTAATGGGAAAAGAAGCGAAATCCTCAGAGACTATCATGGTTGCTGGGAGCTGGGCAGCCCCTCTCAGGAAGCCTCACGCCTAACCTGGGTCTGGCTTCTCTGTGAGGAAAGTCAGCCCCAGCCCGGCAAGACCAAGAGGGAGCCACCCCACGCCATCCCATGAAAGGCCCCAGGACCCAATGTCATTGCCTCACTAGGGCAAAGCAACTTGCAAAGACACTGAAGGTCCCAGCCCAGCCCAGGCAGAGTACAGGAGCTGGAAGTGGTATCATGGGCAGCATTTCCTACTGTATCCTCCAGCGCACTCTGCAAAGTGCCCTGGGGGCTCTGAAGCCTTCTCTGGAAGATTCCCGATGATCAATTAACAAGTTGCTCCCATGCCTGAGGCCCACAGGACAGACTTGCAGCAGTGAAAAGCAGGCAGCTTCAGCAGCCAGTGAAATCTCCACGGTTGAATGTGTCCCTTCTCTCATTTTTCCAGATCTTGCTCGTTACTGACCAATGGCTTTTTGTAGCAGGACACCACAGCTGTATTCTCTGCTCATTTGTAAAACCTGAAAACAACAGCAAGTTGTGAAACCACTTATTTTCTGGCAAATTATATTGAATTTCCCGTAACAGAAGCAAATGGAAGTGAGGATGCAAAGGCTGGGCTCCAAGGAGGCTGGGGCGGTAGGTTTTTAGGGCCCATTTGAGTAATTAAAAAAAATTTTTTTTTAAACTAAAAGAAAACCAAAAACACAAAAACAAACAAAAACTGCAGCTGAAAGAAACCTAGCTTTGAACAGTGTTACTTCCTGCAGTAAGAAAGATAAGATAAGCTATTCACAAACACACATCGAGTGTCCAGAAGACATTGGCCTGCAGATGAGATGATTTTCTAAGGAGAGTTAGAGGCTGGGAAACATCTACCTCAAGCTGTAACTTGAATTTAGACAGCTGATCTGGGGGGCCTGGGGACTATTTCATCCATACCTGGATCATGACAGCAAAACCAGAGGTGGTTTTCAAACATTTTTTTTGAAGCCACAAACCCTTTTGTTCAAATGACATCTTACAGGTAACTGTAAACCCAGACAACAGATGAGAGTAGAGCTGCTGGGAATTAAAGAGGGTGAGGGGGGCTCAGGGCCCTACCCCATGACCTCCCCAAGCCCCTTCCCTTCCTCAGCTGACCCTCAGAGCCCTTGAGTTCGCCAAAGCATGCGGTCTTGCATCCAGTTCCTCCCAAACTGGGGTCAGATCACTGGGGAACAAGTTAAATAAGGGGCGGGTGGGGACACACCACAGGCAGGACTCAGAGGGGGATTCATTCTCCATAAAAGGGCATCATGGGGAAGATTTTGAACAGAACTTTCTGGAAGTCTAGCCGTAGACTGATATACTCAAGTTATTATCTCTTGGGTAGGGGGCAGTTTCCAAACCTAACACACGAGGTGAAAATTGCACACAATCAAAAGTATCATTGAAAATTGCCCATCAAATATAACAGGCATGTTTAAGCAATTCTTTCTATAAATATACTGTATATAATAATGTAGAGCAGATAATACTGAGAATTTATGCAGAAATTATCATTTTAGAGTATTTAAAAATACTCTATGGTTGTTGGACTCGTAGAGTTGAATTTACTGAAGTTACACGAACTTGTGCTTCAACTCCATGAGACTGAGGTCCAGACAGTTTAAAGATATTACCCTAGTAAGTTCTCAAGCGTGAGGCCATGAGGTTGGTACTGTTATCTCATTTTACAGATGAGAAGTGGGAGTCTTGGAGAGACAAAGGGACTCACCTATGCTCACACAGTTGATGGGCAGCAGACAGGTTTCAAATCAGGTCTGCCTCATGCTGGGGCCAGAGCCCTTGAGCGCAAGGCTGTGTCGCCCTCTTCTATTTAGAGGTATGTACTCCTCCACCCCACCCCACAAACACTTCTGCATGGAGGCGGTTGTTCTGAAGATCAAATGTAATTAATGAAGTAGGCAGATGTGAAACAGTCTCCATTTTGAGGAAGAAAAAAATCAAATCCAAGTCCTGGAGGCTGAGGAGTAGCCGGCAGCCCCTGGTCCCTAACCTGTGTTTACACGCTTAAAAAAAAAAAAAAAGCCCCTGTGCTGTGTGACTCAGCCTGTGACTTTGCCAACTCCTGGGACCCAGGTGGGGTTGACAGCAGCAGAGGGGATGAAGACAGATCCTGGGGAAAGAAGCAACTGCCGGTGGAGAAGGCTGGTCTTGGAGTGAATTGGCTTGTCTTCAAATCCAATTCCAAGAGTCTTTCCACTGATGTGTAAAGTGGGGGTGATGACCCCCCTCATCTCACACAGGACCAAGTTGAATGAAATAATGGGTAGGATGGGTTTGGGATATCCCATAGTCCTCTATGCATGCAAAGGTTGCTATCCTCAGGAGAGCTAAAAGTGTACTTCAAATACATTTAAGTGATTATTCAGCATTTTTGTTTGTTGAGGTTATCTCTTAGGTTTCTGAACTCTATCACTCCATCTATTTATACAGTCCATGATCCTTTTTTTCTTTTTCTTTAAGACAGGGTCTCTCTATGTTGCCCAAGCTAGACTTGAACTCCTGGGCTCAAAGGATCCTCCTGCCTCTGCCTCCTAAATAGCTGTGACTACAGGCATGTGCCTCGCACCCAGCCCAGTTGATGATCTTTGGAAGGAGAAGTCTGACTTTGACTTCTGGCTGTAGTTGGAGGCTATGAACTACAGCAGGGGCTGAGGAACCCAGGGCCACACCCAGGGCGGTGTCATGACCACGGTTCTGAGGCCCCATGCACTTACTGTTTTATGAAGCGAAGCCGGGCTCTCCTCTGCCGGCCTGCAAGAGGAAAGCAAGAGTGCCAGTCAGCGTGGGCCTCGGGCGCCAAGCCCCAGAGACTGAGGGGGAAGATCACAGGGGCAGCTAACACCTCCGTCCACCTTCCTGCTGCCAGCCTCTGCCCCACACACCTCACACATTTTAAACCCCCTTCATGCTCACTGCAAACCTGTGACTTGGATACTACTCTTATGATCTCCATTTTATAAATGGGGAAACTGAGGCACAGAGTGAGTGAGTTACTAATTTGCCCAAAGACATGCAGCTAGTAAGTGGTAAAACCAGAATTCAAATCCAGTTAGTCCACTCCAGGCCTTAAACATGCCCTCTTGCCCTTCAGGGCAAGTCAGAAATTGGAGGTCACACAGAAGGGGTCTCAGGCTAGGGCATGGTATTCAGGGGGTGAGTGAGAGTCCCCACCCAGAGGTGGGAAGGAAATAAAAGCATGTCTATTTACATTTCTATCTCAACCTTTATTACCTCTTATTTTCGAAGCACATTTAATAACATACGTAATATATTAAATAAATATATTTATTTAATATATTAAATGCCAACTGTACTTAGTCTTTATGATTTTTAAATTTGTTACTGATGAGGACCTTGATCAAAACAGTTTACAGGCCACTGAACTTTAATGGGTTCTTAGAATGGGGCACACAGATCCCTTTGTGTGTGTGGCAAATGTGTGCAAAAGTGTGCGCCCGGGTGCATTTCTCTGGGGAGAGGGTCCATAATTCTCACCATATGTTCAAAGGGGTCTGCGACCTACATAAGTTAAGAGCCACTGATCCAGTGCATGCCCCTGCTGCAAACCCCACCCTACAACTTTAGGAAGCACAGAGAGGGGCAAGGAGGTGTTGGAGGTGGCACAGGTGAGCGAACAGCCCGGAGCAGGGGCTCAGGCACCCCCTCCACCTCCCCAGCTTTATCTTGAGCCCTGCGCCATGCAGAGCCCGGGGAGCCCACGGGAGGAGGGGAGCCCGTCTTTGGGGTGGCTGAGTGCAGCAGCCGTCTCTGAGTTTTCCTACAGCCTCATTGAGGAAGAGGATTTCTATCTTCTGTGAACACAAATCCAACCCCACCAGCAACCTCTTCTGGGCACTGGGCATTCATCTCAACTGCTCATATGAGTTTCCACTTACTGACACGTGCCATGTGCCGGGCACTTTGGGCAGGACTTTACAAACAGTGACTCTGGAAGGTAGCTGTTGTTTTGCCCCCTGGTGAGGTGGCTGAGGCTTAGAGAGACCAGGGCACGTGGCCAAGGATACTAGGTCGGGGAGCACCAATCCAGCATTGGGTTCAACCCCAGGTTTGTCTGACACCAGAGACACTGTGGTCCTTGACTTTGGCAGCCAGGAATCACCTCCCGAAACACCATGGGTTCCCTGGGGCTGAGTCCCACCAGGCTGCTACCTGCTCTGCTCCCCTAGAGAAGAAAGTACCCCAGGAACACTTTATACAGCAAACGGGGAAGCCCCCACCCCACGGCAGCCCTGTGGGTTCCAAGAGGGACGACCCAAGAGAGAATAACTCACAGTGCAGGTGGATGGCCACGCCCAGAGACACCAGCAGAACCAGGATGCCAGCCATCAGCAGGCTAAGGGTGAGGGGGCCACAAGGTGGGCCTGGAAAAGACACAGGTGACATGTGTTCAACCCGGAATGTATGAGACATGCAGACAAACATAAGAAGGGGAAAAATCAACTGGCAGCCCCACATCCCAGAGAATGTCATCATTTGCATTTTGGTGTATTTCCCTCTAGTCTTTTTGGTACGCACTTTAAACATCACTGAGATCAGTTTACATATAAAATTTCATGTTTCATCCAAACTTTAAAAAATTAATTAAACCCAGGAGCTATTTATATAGACAATTTTCATGCCTGGTAATGGAATTTTTACTATTAATTTTAAAAACTTTTATTTTAACATCACAAGAAATATCTGAATATATTTTTATTGTGAGAGATTTAAATATATGGTTAGAATGTTCCTTGATATCCTTGTTCTTTCACAGAAGAAACCGCCCTTGAGAACTTGGTACCTTTCTCTTCATTTTCACATACATAATTTTCATAGATACATATAGTTTTTTTAAAAAAAAATACAGTGGATTATACCATACAAATTGTTTTACAATTGCTTTTTTTCCTTCACCTAATTAAGTCAGTATGTCATGTTTCCAACAGAGTAACATTTGACAGCGTGGATGTACCATGTACTATTCAGCCATCAGTGGGCATTTTGACTGCTTCCTGTGTTCTACTTTTATACATAACTCTGCAGAGAACATTCTGGTATGTTTGGTCAGGCAGGTGCCTTCCTGAGGCAGATACTGAGAATGGGAACTACCCATTTAAAACTGTAATGCTGTCAAATGCCTTCAAAAAGGCGGCACCCATTCCCACCTGTCAACAGCACACTGCCAGCCCTTGATATGGTCAAAGTTTTTTAGTTGTTGCCAGTCGAGTGGGGGAAAATGATATTTCACTTCAATTTCCTGATTACTTGTGAGCTTTGGCCTATTTTCATATATTGGCCACTTGTATGACTTTTCTTCTCTAAGTTGGCTATTTGTCCCTCTGCCCATTTGCTATTTAAAGAGTTTATGTTGTCAGTGCCCAGAGTCCTTCTGTGACTCCTTTGGGCCCTTGTGGATAGTGAGGAGCAGAGCCGGGGCCCATGGGTGAGAAGGCAAGGCTGCAGCTTTGGGCTTGACGTTAACAAAATCAGAGAGAGTTGTGGATGTCAGAGAAGGGAGATAATGTTTACTAAATGCATATTATGTGCCAAGTACAGCACTAACTGCACACTTTCATCTTGTGAGGAAGGAAGGTATTATCATTATTTATATCTCTCATTTTACCGTTCAGAAAAAACAAGATTCGAAGAGGTTAAATTACACGCCCAAGGTCACCCAGCTACTAAAAGGCAGGACCAGGGTGTGGACACTGGTCCTCCAAGTTCTAAGGCTCTGCCAGCCCCACCTCGGCAGCACGAGTGGTATTGGAGGGCATGGAGTGGGCCGCTCCATGGGAGAGAGCCCACCGTCGCCGAAGGGGAGCAAGCCAAGGCTGGATGGCTGTGCCGTGGAGAGGAGACTCCTGCACCAGGAGGGGGGTTGGACAAGGGGCCACCTCTGAGATGCTGCAGATTTCCACTGGCCTCCCTCTCGCCTCCTTCATATTCTCCCAACCTGGAGGAACCTCAGAAACATGGCGTTGCGTGAAAGAAGCCAAGCATGAAAGCCCACATAGCGTGTGATTGACCTCTTTTATATGAAATGTCCAGAAGAGGCACTTCTGGAGAGACAGAAAGGGGATCAGCAGCTACCAGGGGCTGGGACAAGCTGTAAACAAGCACAGGGGATCTAACTGGGGTGATGAGACTGTTCTAAAACTAGATTGTGGTGATGGTTGTATAACTTGGTAAATTTACTAAAAATTATTGAGTTTGTACTTTTAAAATGGGTGAACTTTGTGGTATGCAAATCATACCTCAATAAAGTTTTTTTTTAAAAAAGTAATTGGAAGTGGGTGCAGGAGAGACATGTGGGGCAGCAGGGCACCTCCTTCTGAGGCGGGGCGGGGGGCAGGGAGGCTCCCTGAGGACAGGTCATGGTTACGGTCACTGTGCAGGCCAGCGATGCAGCTACAGGTCACCCACCCGAAATGGGACTCCAGGAAAAGCTGCTGCTGCCAATAATGGACACAAACGCCTGCTTTGGGCGAGGGGCTGGTGGCCAGAGCCACACTGTGACACCCTAGCCCAGCCTTCCTTATCTTGCTCCAGCTTCGGGGTCTCCTGAGGTCTGGATAGCACCACACTGCTCCTGAGTCAGTGGTTTAGAAATCGTCCCCCAACACCTACTAGTGGAGTCTCAAGAGACAGTCCTGAGCCTCAGGGGGAAGCCCCCTCCCCATGGCAGCCCTGTAGGTTTCATTCACGATATCGGGCTTTGAGGTCTGTGTGGCTGCCCCACCAAGCTCTGAGTGCCTGTGTATAGTATCTCATTTGATCCAATCTTGCATTACTTTTACCCAGGTAAACTTCCTCATTTTACAGATGAAGAAACGGAGGTTCAAAGAGGCTGGAACACTTGCTCAACGTCTCACAGTATAGGCAGTGGTAGGCAGGTACTCGACCCAGGCCTGGCTGACTTACCAATGGGCTACCCTGTCCCACAACCCCCTTGCCCAGTGCAACCTCCGCCTACTTCTACACCTACCGCTCTCTACTCAGTCACCTTCACACACATCTTGGTTATTCTTAACCTGCTAATGTTTGGTTTGCATTTTGCCCTGGGATTTTACAGAGGGTTGATATAAGAAATGATGCAAGAAATTTGAAGACCTTTTTTCCCATCATTTATAAAAATGCTACTGAATTCACTATCATGCAACAGTCTTTGTATGAGGATGAACAGAGCAGACTTCTCTTAGAATTCAGTGCCAGGATCAAGGTTTCTTCCTTTGATGCCCAGGTTGTTTCTTCATATCACTGGGGTTGGGGTGCCATGTAACTTGGAGTATTCCCTTTTTTTCAATTGTGTTTGCTAGCTCCTTCAGAGCCACAGCACATAACCAGTTTTTGAGTTTTTTGCATCACCACTTTTTTTTTTTTTCTTGAGAGAAAGGGTCTTGCTCTGTAGCCCAAGTTGGAGTGCAGTGGTGTGATCATAGCTCACTACAGCCTGGAATTCCTGGGCTCAAGTGATCCTCCTACCTTGGCCTCTCAAGTAGCTAGGACTACAGGTGTGCACCAATGCACCCAGCTGATTATTTCATTTTTTTGTAGAGATGGGCAGGGGTGGGTGGGTCTCGCTATGTTGCCTAGGCTGGTCCTGAACTCCTGGCCTCAAGAGATCCTCCCACCTGGGCCTCCCAAAGTGCTGGGATTGTAAGCCTGGCCCTGCATCCTCATCTTAATGGCCCTTATTGTCTTCGCATTTTGTATCTTTTTATAAAAATTGTAGTCTACCTGAAATCCTTTAGGTGAAGTCATCAGGGCATAATACTTCATAATATTTTGTAATATGAACACAGTCACTCTGTCCCGCCCTTATGGTCTTAAGACTACCCGTCTGTACGTGGGTTCTGATTCTCGTTGTTACTGCTTCCCACCCCCATCTCCTACATCCTATTAGGTGCCCCTCCTCTGATGCTTCTTGGTACTTTATATGTTTAAGACAAAGCAACCCAGGCAGCCTGAGGCAGCCCTAGTGGCACTGCTTGTGGTTTGTTCTATGGGAAGCAGCAGATGGAACTTTCTGTTTGTCACCAGTGACTTTTTGGGGGGTTGAGGTCAGTATTTTTCCAGAAACATATTGGGATGATGGGTTCAAGAGAAGTGTGTGTGCGGGCACGTGTGTCTATGTGTGCACACTCCAGCTGGGGTGTCTAGTGCTTTTAGCACAGAGAGGCAAATTTGTTTATTTGCTAAAAAATATGTATCCATTTACAAATACATACTGTGCATTAGGTTCTCTATTAGGCATCAGAACCAGAAAAATTTGTTTATTTGCTAAAAAATATGTATCCATTTACAAACACATACTGTGCATTAGGTTCTCTATTAGGCATCAGAACCAGAAAAATTTTAAGTGCTGGTCCTTTGGGTTAGACTTTTTGTTTGTTAAGAGCTTTATTGAGATATAATTTAGTCTGGGTGTGGTAGCCCGCCTGTAATCCTAGCACTCTGGGAAGCCAAGGTGGGTGGGCCGCTCCAGGTCAGGAGTTCGAGACCAGTCTGAGAAAGAGCGTTTTTAGTATTTTTTCTACTAAAAATAGAAAGAAATTTTCTGGACAGCCAAAAATATGTATAGAAAAAATTAGCCAGGCATGGTGGCATATGCCTGTAGTCCCAGCTACTTGGAAGGCTGAGGCGGGAGGATTGCTTGAGATCAGGAGTTTGAGGTTGCTGTGAGCTAGGCTGATGCCACGGCACTCACTCTAGCCTGGACAACAAAGTGAGACTATGTCTCAAAAATAAAACAAAAAAAGAAAAGAAAGAAAAAAAAATTTTGATATGTTTAAGATATATATTAGGCCGGGCGCAGTGGCTCACGCCTGTAATCCTAGCTCTCTGGGAGGCCGAGGTGGGCGGATCGTTTGAGCTCAGGAGTTCGAGACCAGCCTGAGCAAGAGCGAGACCCCATCTCTACTATAAATAGAAAGAAATTAATTGGCCAACTAATATAGATAGAAAAAAAGAAATTCGCCGGGCATGGTGGCCCATGCCTGTAGTCCCAGTTACTTGGGAGGCTGAGGCAGCAGGATTGCTTGAGCCCAGGAGTTTGAGGTTGCTGTGAGCTAGGCTGACGCCACGGCACTCACTCTAAGAGCCTGGGCAACAAAGCGAGACTCTGTCTCAAAAAAAATAAATAAATAAAAATAAAAATAAAATAAAAAAAAGAGAGAGATAATTTATACATCATAGAGTTTACCTACATAAAGTACATAGTTTGATGGTTTTTAATATAGTCATAGAGTTGTGTAATCATTCCCATAATCTTATTTATTTTTTATTTTTTTAGAGATGGGGTCTCACTCTGTTGCCCAGGCTAAAGTGCAGTGGTGCAATCATAGCTCATCGTGGTCTTGAACTCCTGGGCTCAAGTAATCCTCCTGCCTCAGCCTTCTGAGTAGCTGGGATTACAGGTATGAGCCACCATGTCTGGCTAATTTTTTAAAAAAAATTTTATAGAAATGGGGTCTCACTATGTAGCCTAGGCTAGTCTCAAACTCCTAAACTCAAGCAATCCTCCCACCTTGGCCTCCCAAAGTGCTGGGATTACAGGTGTGAGCCACCGCACCCAGCCTGTAATCTAATTTTAGAACATTTTCGTTTCCCTCAAAAGAAACCCTGTACCCATTAAGAGTCACTTCCCATTCCTTCCCTAACCTCCCAGCCTTAGGCAACCACCACTCTACTTTCTGTCTCTATAGAATGTCACACACTGGGCATTTCGTATACATGGAATCATGCAGTATATATCTTTTGTGACTGACTTCTTTCACTTCATTCTTTATTATGGCCAAATGGTATTTCACTGTAATGGATCTACTACATTTTGCTATCTGTTCATTAGTTGGTAGACATTTGGATTGTTTCCACTTTGGGCTATTGTGATTAATGTTGCTATGAACATTTGGGTACAAGTGTTTGTGTGGACATTAACTCCATTAAATGCCCCATTAAACTTTGTCCAGTGACAATTTATGAGTCTGTCCCCCACAAAACTGTGAGCTGCTGTCATACTAAGCATCTTTTCTGACTCAAACTCAGGGCTAGAAAAACAGGCTATAGAGTCAACACTTGACAAGTGCTTGGGGAAGGAAGGAAGAAAGGAAGGGAGGGAGGGAGCAGCACATTTGCTTTGTTTTTGAGGGGAGGTGGAGAACTCACCCTGCCGGGTCACTGGGTTGGGGAGCAGACACACTTTCTTCTTGGGGGTAGACTTCTTGGTGGGCTGGGCAGTGGTGGGAAGTACATCAACTGCAGAAAGAAAGCAAAATGCTTATCTTAGCCGGGTGAACAGCAGGTGGACTTAGAGACAAAACTTAAAATTGTGTGCCTAACATCCAGGTACTGACGTCCTGACCACTGTTCCCTGGGCTGCTACAGAACTTGAAGGTCACGTAGCAACAGGAGTTTTGATCTACGTTCCCAATTCTCAAAGGTATCTGGGGCCCAGGGTTGGGGGTCAGCTTGGTATCCTAGAGGGGGGTGGCTCTGGAGCCACACAGACCTGAGCAGGGCCCACCACTCATGATTAACGACTATGTGGCTTAGGGCAAGTCATAGCACTTTTCTGTGCCTCAGTTTCCCCAACTTCTGAAACAGAGATGATCCCCCCTCCCTCTCAGGGTTACTGTGAGAATTCCAGGGGACAGTGTGTCCCGTAAAATGTGCAGTAGACATGGCTCCACCTGGCTGAAGACCTTAAGCCGAAGCCAGGATCCCCAAGCCGTTGGCACGACCAGCCCCTCAGCCCACCTTGCCAGTCCCTAAGTGAGAGGAGGAAGCTCCTAGAAAGAAGGTGGGTGCCCTTTTCTGCATGTACAATACCACAGAGGTTTCATGTTTTGGGATCTGTTTACATTCTCATGTCATATCAGAGCTAGAGGGACCTTCAATCTCAAACTTTAATTTCAAAAGTGAACGCCAGAGATGAGAGGGGCTGGGCCCTGAGGCCACATAGCAGCAAGTGCTGGGCTGGGACCCTGAGCCCCCATCCTGACTCCTGGGTGGGTCACTCCCCACCTTCATTCTAACCCAGCGTCCCTGCTGAAGTGCTGGGATGGGGTGCAGGGGCGGCACCCAGAGCAAGGAGACACCTGCGGTTCTGAGGTGCTGGGATGATGTGAGCACTGGGCACCCCGAATCCAGCCCTTGCCATTGTGGGCTGAGGAAACAGATCTCAGTGAAATGACTCTCTGCAAAATGGTAAGAGACGGGACAGGGAGATGCCTCAAACTTAAACCCTAGAGTCATGGGGACAGGAGGGGGCAGCCAACACAAGGGGGCACCTTGGAGCTGGCCTCTTCTCCATAGACAGTGGACACTTGAGCCCCTCCCCTCTCTAAGCTGCTGGAAAGCAGAGAGAACCTGATCTGCTTTGCCTGTCTCACGTTTCTGGAAGAACCAACTAGTGAGAATGACACTCGCTAAGCTCCCATGTGCTCGTGGCAGTGCCACGCCCTTTAGCATAAGTTTACTGCACCCAACAGCTTTTGGGTTGGGGAGAAGGCATTATTGTCCCCATTTTATCCACAAGGAAGCCTGGGCTCAGAGGGCTGAAATAATTTGCTCAAAGATAGATGGTCATTAAATTGCAGAGTGGGATCTACACCAAAAGACTGATTCTAGAATCTGTGCTTCTCGTTCCTCCATGCCACCTTAGGTGCAAATGTTTTCTGACAAAAAGTTAAAACACCTTAGGCTGGCCCCAGGCGCTGGGACATCAGAGTGCTGAGGGCAGCCATTGCCAGAGGAAAGACGTCAGCTACTGGGCTCCAAGAGGGTACAAGGGGCCCGGCTCTCTGTTGGGATGTTTTCTCTTTGAATCCTCACAGCCCCATAAGTAGTTCTATTTGCCTGATTTTATACTCGAGGAGGCAGGGAGGTGTCTTGCCTGGTCAGTGGGGAGCCCAGAAGGGAGCCATCTCTCTGGGCCCTCAGTGTCATGGCGCGGCACAGCAGCCTGGGTCTGGTGTGGGACTTGGTGGGGTGATTGTTTCATTTGAATTTCTTCCTGCCCAGACCCAGTTCCTCCTCGATTCCTCCTGACCCCCCAGTTTAGCCTCTCCCTCTCTGGCCTCCTTTAAGGGATGGATTTCTTGAGCCCACGATAAGCTTCAGGGCCTGAAACAGCCCCCATCTTTCCCCCCAAACACCTTCTCTGCCATCTGGGCTCTGCCTCTGTAATGCAGTGACCTTGTGGTGGGAGAGCTGGGCTCGGGCTCTGGGTGCCCCACCCTGGGGAGAGTCTGGCTGCAAACACGCTGGGGGGGCACTGCCGGTCCTGGGCGCTGCCGGGGGTGTTAACACAGAGGCCAGGAGTGAGTGGGGGGGCCAGGGTGGAGGTGGTGGGAAGCTTCTGAAACCAGTTGTGCTTATTTCACCCTCCACTTTCTCAGCCCTGAAATCTCACGCATGGAAAGGTGTGGAATTCATAGAGATAAAAACAATGAGCCAAACCAAAACCTGTACACCCCCCAACCCATTTTTCTTTCTTTTTTTTTGAAACAGAGTCTCACTCTGTCACCCGGGCTAGAGTGCCGTGGCATCAGCCTAGCTCACAGCAACCGCAAACTCCTGGGCTCAAGGGATCCTCCTGCCTCAGTCTCCTGAGTAGCTGGGACTACAGGTATGCGCCACCATGCCCGGCTAATTTTTTCTATATATTTTTAGTTGGTCAATTAATTTCTTTCTACTTTTAGGAGAGACGGGGGTCTCACTCTTGCTCAGGCTGGTTTCGAACTCCTGACCTTGAGTGATCCTCCCGCCTCAGGATCCCAGAGTGCTAGGATTACAGGCGTGAGCCACCACACCCAGCCCCCAATCCATTTTCCACTACAGGAATCAGTGGACTGTCACCCTGAGGATGCCTCAGCTTCTCCCCAGAATCTGATTTAAGGCCTGAGGCTGGCAAGAGGTGGAAGGGCCTCACTCTGGTTTGCATCTTCCTAACTGTGCCAATGCCCCCAGCTGTCCCGGCACCTCCCCATGCTGAATGGTCTAATCTAATTTCCCGGATCCCCTTGTCACTCAGGACCCCCAGGTGAGCGGGAAGCGGGGCAGTGGGAGGCCTGTAGGGGGTTGGCCCCTGCCATGGCCAAGCTGGGGAAGGGCCTGTGTGGATTCTCCCCATATCCCCTCCCCACTCTTGACAGCTCTGTCCCCACTGTCCAATACGGTCACCACTCACCGCTTGTGCTACTGGGCAGGTGAAACGTGGCCATACAGAATCAAGATGTGCCATGCTCGTAAAATACACATCAAACACTTAGTATGAAAAAGGAATGTGAAATATTTCAGTAATAATTTTCACATAGGTTACATGTTGAAATGTTAATACTGTTAATACATTGGTATTCTTCTTTTTTACTTTTTTTTTTTTTTAAACATGGCTGTTAAAAAATTTAAAGTTACATCTGTGGCTTGAAATCTGTTTCTGCTGGGCTTGCTGACTTAACTCATGGGCAGCTTCTTAGGGCTGAAGGGGGTCATGGAGGTCATCAGTGGCCCTGCGATACAAAAGAGGAAACCGAGGCCCAGGGAGGGGAATGACCTGCCCAAAGGCACACAGGCAGCAGAGTGGGGCCTCAGGTCCAGTCTCCTTACTCCCTGCATACCGGGGTGTGGGTTTGAGTCGTAGACCCCCCATAAAAAATATGAGGGCACCTGCCGCTCCGCTGCCCCTAGAACTGCTCTCACTGGGTATGCCAGGGCCTGAGAGCTTTCTTTCCCTGTGTGCACACTCCTGTGGGGGTTTCTAACGCCCCGTCAGGCCTGGGGACTCAGCCCAATCCAGCCATAGCCTCAGGTGTCCCTGATGTGGCCTGAAGGACGGCACTGCCCTGTCCCCACGCAGTGGGGTGCCTATCTCTGACTCCGATTCATTTCTTTCCATCTCGTCTCATTCCCATCTGAAATGGGAACCATAACATACCCACCTTCCAGGGTGGTTGGCAGCATTATGTGAGATAATTATGGGGGGTGCTTGGCCTGGATAAGTCTCAACTGGGATTTTCACTATTAGCAGCAGTGCCATTAGTCACGGCTGCGGAGTGGGGCTTGCTGAGAGTGGGGCAGCCCCCCCACCAGGGCCTGGCATACAATAGGTGCTCAATGCCCACGGACAGCACTGAGCCTGATTCTTACCCACACTCAGCTGAGTTCCCGCCCCGAAGATCAGCTCCGGACTCCGGATGATCATGCAGAAGTAGACGCCGCTGTCCGTAGGCTTCACACGTGTGAGATTGAGGACGAACCGGGGCGTGTCCCGAAACACAATTAGTTTCTCCTGTTCCACGTCCTCGCCATGGATGGTCCCTTTTGTGGAATCCCAGAGGGCCAGGAACTCGTGGTGACTGTCACTGCTCGGGGCCTGGCGCTGTCTCAGCCAGTAGATGCGCGTGTTACTGAGTGGGGTTTTGGCCTCACAGGACAGTGTCACCATTTGGTTGGTCTGCACTTGTATGGGCCCACGGGTCTGCTGGAGGACTGAGCTGCCGCGGAGAGCTAGGAGAAACCAGGAGCACAGACATCAGCACCTTTTTCTGGCCATAGTTGTGGCCTCAAAGTCACACTGAATCAAGTCTCAGAAGAAAAGCCATGGAAGAACCTGCCCAGGCACGGGGTTTAGGGATCGTGTTCAATGCAGGTGGTGGGTCCTGAACTCAGAGCTCACGTACCCACCTCCCAGGAGATCATCTGCAAGGCAGGTGTTCGCTAAGCCCAGCTTTATGAAAGGTACAGGGGAGAAAGCTGCCATTTGTTGATTGAATACTTACATGCTAGCCCTTTGTAGCATAAATTGTCTCAACCAAGCCTCAAACGGGCTTTGAGACTTTTTGATTTATCATTTACCTTTTTTAAAGACAGGGTCTCTGTTGCCCTGGAGTACAATGACCTGATCATAGCTCAAGTGATCCTGCTAGCTAAACCTCCCAAGTAGTCAGCCCTACAGGCATGCACCACCAAGCACAGCTAACATTTTTATTTATTTATTTATTTATTTATTTATTTATTTATTTATTTATTTATTTATTTTTGAGACAGAGTCTCACTTTGTTGCCCAGGCTAGAGTGAGTGCTGTGGCATCATCCTAGCTCACAGCAACCTCAAACTCCTGGGCTCAAGGGATCCTACTGCCTCAGCCTCCCGAGTAGCTGGGACTACGGGCATGCGCCACCATGCCCAGCTAATTTTTTCTATATATATTTTTAGTTGGTCAATTAATTTCTTTCTATTTTTAGTAAAGACAGGGTCTTGCTCAGGCTGGTTTTGAACTCCTGACCTTGAGCAATCCACCCACCTCAGCTTCCCAGAGTGCTAGAATTACAGGCGTGAGCCACCACGCCCGGCCCACAGCTAACATTTAAAAAAAATTTTTTGTAGACACAGGGT
This sequence comes from Mirza zaza, assembly GCA_008750895.1. Taxonomy (NCBI): domain Eukaryota; kingdom Metazoa; phylum Chordata; class Mammalia; order Primates; family Cheirogaleidae; genus Mirza; species Mirza zaza. The sequence continues at coordinate 8,395 of VSMD01119408.1, read as the reverse complement.
CTCATTATGTTGCCCAGGCTGGAGTGCAGTGACTATTCTCAGGTGTAATCATAACACACTACAGCCTCGACCTCCTGGGCTCAAGCAATCCTCCCGCCTCAATCTCCCAAGGAGCTGGGACTACAGGTGCATGCCACCACACCATCTGGCTTTGAAATTTTTATCCCCATTACACAGATGAGGGAAGTGAGGCATGAAGTTACTTGCTCAAAGTCCCAATTACAGGAAGCAGGTAGCCTGGGATTTAAACTCAAGGATTCAATGTTTGAATCAAAAGCTGATTGCCTTTCACCTTGCCCAGCTGTTGCTCGATATATAGATCTTCAGTAGGCTCCAAGCTGCTGTAGCAGCCCAGGGCAAGCTGGAAAGGAGCTCAGAATCACAGGCACAGCACATGGCTGCTCCGGTCAGCCTAAAAGAGGACCAGCCACCATTTCTGGACAGCAATGACAAAAGCAAAAGGAGCTTGTCCCCTGAGAGGCACATGTACAGCCCATCGCTCCCCAACTCAGCAACTCATCAGCCACTGGACCCCCATTCCCCAGTATAAGGACAGTCACCCCAGAAGCAGGGCTGGGAGTTCATTTTAGTCTCAGAGGAGAAGCACCTGGCAAGCAGGCGCTTGTTCATGAAGAACTAGAGCAGGACCCACAGACCTGGACTTGAACCCAGCCTCTGCCCGTAGCAGCTGCGGGACCTCAGGCTAGTCACCAAGCCCCAGTCTCCTCTTGTGAAAGGAGGGCAGCTTGATGCTGGCTTCCTGCCTGCCTCTGAGGTTAGAAAGAAATGTGCAAGACAGGCCGGGCGCAATGGCTCATGGCTGTAATCCTAGCATTCTGCGAGGCCGAGGCAGGTGGATCGCTCAAGGTCAGGAGTTCAAAACCAGCCTGAGCAGGAGTGAGACCCTGTCTCTACTAAAAATAGAAAGAAATTAATTGGCCAACTAAAAATATATAGAAAAAATTAGCCAGACATGGAGTAGCTTGTAGTCCCAGCTACTCTGGAGGCTGAGGCAGTAGGATCGCTTGAGCCCAGGAGTTTGAGGTTGCTGTGAGCTAGACTGACACCATGGCACTCTAGCTCAGGCAACAGAGTGACAGTTTGTCTCAAAAAAAAAAAAAAAGAGATGTCCAAGACAGCATACTGCGAGCTGTAGAGCACTGCACACGGGTAACTACTGTCTCGCATCTCAGGGGTTGTTACTGGCAGTAAATTAAACCTCAAGAAGGATCAGAAATGGGTCCATTCACAGCCAAGGCCGCACAGGCTCCAACAATCCCCGTCTGGCCTGCTGAGCCTTCCATTTTGGCTGTGGAGCAGAGGCTTTGCAGGGCAGGGCAGAGACCCGGGAGTGCCAAGGCACAGAGACAACAGGGACCTGGGTTGGCAGAGGAGCCAGAAGGGGTGCCCCTGTGCCCAAGAGGGGCCGGCTCACTGAGTGGCCCATGTTCACGGTCCTGCCTGTTCTTGTGGCTCAGGCTCCACAGTGGCCTCCTCCACCACTGAGGAAGCGAACTTCACCTTCTTGACTCCCCTCCCAGACCACTCCGAGCTTCCACCTGCATCGAGAATGAATCGGTACCTGGGGCCCAAGTAGCTGCTGGGCCTTCTCTTTTCTCCCCAAACTCCCTACTGCCTTTCCAGGGAACAGAGGTTTTATTGTTTGGGTCACTGACCTCCTGGGGGCGTTAATAAGAATCAATAATGTCAGTATCTGCTGAGCTGTGCTGGGCATGGCACATATGTTTTCTCATTTAATCTTCACCAAATCCAGTGGGGGAGATAGTGTTTTACACCCATTTCACACTTAGGAAACAGAGGCTCGGGCAGTTTAAAGACATGTTCGAGGTCACACAGCCTGTATGTGGTAGATCCAGATTCAAACCTAGCTCATGACCCTCTCCCGATGGCAATTATGTGCTCATGAGCACACAGGCAGGCTGCAGATAGACAGATGCCCGAGGCTCTTCCAAGAAAGCCCAGAAGTGATTCCTGCAAGGGTGAGGCCTGGGCTGCGAGTGTACCTTTCCCACTCCGGGCTCAGGCACACCCTGCTCTCTCCCTTGTGCCCACCTGCTTTCGGCCTATGGGGACTGAACATCCGACTATGGCCAAGCCGGACACAGGGCCAGGCCTCACTACACTCGTGGTCTCATATGATCCTCCCAGTGGCCCAGCGATTCCATTCTTACAGGGACCTGATGTTTCCAGAATGATTGGCGATAACTTTAGTAGCATTGAATAACCTGGACCCGTTTCTACTTCTGATGTGGCTGAGCTCACTGGGTCAGAGCTGGGGGACTGGCGGGCCGTCACCCCCAGGCAGGCTAACCAGCATGGGGTTTTGGGGCATGATAGCTAATCGACCACAGGTTAACGGGCAGTTTGGGGTGTGGGGTTTCTTCCAAATGGCAGTCTGGCTGGGCTTAGTCAGAGGAACAATCTAGACCTCCACCTGCCTTCCAGCTCCAACATTCCAACCTCCGTGCTGCTTCTAGCAGGAGCCGGGCTACACACGACACCCAGCACGGGGAACCCAGAGGGAGTGCTCCGCCACGGCTCTGAGAACCGGCAACAGCCCAGTGTTAGGCAGATTATACTACGAACACTGCCCCGGAAGTAATGAAAAATGTGTCTACAGGACCCTCGGCCAGGGCCAAGTGTGGAGTGCCAAGGGCAGAAGTGGGTCCCAGCACCTTCCTGGGGCCACATCCTTGTGGGGTCCCTGGACAAGGACATGTTTCCTTCCTCCCTGGACCTCCTGCCCCCCCTTTCACTGCCTCCCCTTCTCCTAGCTCCAGGCTCCTCAGGGGGAGGCGGCCTCAGTGCTGGGGTCTGCGGACCCCTGGGGTAATGAGCTCCCGTGAGGATGTTCCTTTGCGCCCTCAGGGACCGTGCGTGCCAAGCCGCCCCCCGGGTGCCCCGCAGCTCCGGGCTCTGGGCCCTGTATCCTGCCGGGACAGCCCTTGCTGACCTCCGTGCTCACCGGGTCTAGCGCAGACCCGGTCCCGCCCCGCGCCCGCGAACCCCGCCTCACCTGCCAGCTGCGCGGCCAGCAGGAGCCAGAGCTGCGGCTGCATCTCGGCGCCCGCCGCTCCCGGACACCTGGGCCCGGCGGGGCTGGCGGAGACAGTCGGGGCGGGGGGTGGGCGGGCCGCTCCGGGGCGGGGCCGTGAAGAGGGCGGCACCCGCGCTTCCAGGGTGGTGGCGCGGGCTGGGTGTCTGGCGCTGAGATCGCAAGGTCTCTGCCCTCAGCCTCTCAGCATTGCAAAGCTCTGGGGCGGCGGTTCCGGAGAACCCGCTAGGATCCTCTGCTTTCTGGAAAGGAGGCGACACAGCCGACTTGCTCCCAGCAGGTGCACGTGTGTGAGCGCCTCTTGCCCCGGAGGTGCTCAGGACAGGGTGGTGACCCCACGTGGTAGTTGAGGCAACTGAGGCTCAGAGCAGTCAGAACGCAGAGTGCATGGTGGTGCTGGAGCCTAACTCGGGTCACTTCTTGTCTGTTTGAGTAGTTACTGAGTGAGGGTCTGCAAGTGCCCAGGGCTGAGCAGGGCCTGGGTCCCTTGCGAGGGAGGAAGGGAGTTTAACTGACGGACACACAGCGTGATGAGGAAGGCAGGAGAGCTGGGGGCTGGGAAGGTGAGAGGGCCCCGTACCTGCTTGGGGTTGTGGGATAAAGCCTGGCCCTAGAGCTTTGGAGTCCCGAAGCACTGAGAAGATTACCACCTGCTCAGGGGGCACCCTACCTCTCGCTCTGTCATGTGATCCAGCCCCAGCTGCTGGAGAAAAGAGACTTGTTCCCAAGACCTGGCTTGGGCTGTGTCTTCCTGTTCAAATGGGGGTTAGCAGAGGAGGGAGTCGGAGAGTAAGTGGGGGGGGGGCAGTTCCGGGAGAACTGGGCGTGTGAAAGCCTGAAGGGGAGAGGGAGCGGAGGCAGAGCTGTGGGGAGAGGCCCCACGGAAGGTCCTAAATGTCACGAAGGCCCCAGCCAGGCAGGGCGGTGGGCCACCCTAAGAGCTCGGAGTTTATCAAAGAGGGGATGGCATGCCCCTGGAGCTTTAAAGCTGGCAGTGGGGCAGGGACACTGTGACCGTCACTGTGCACATTCAGTATTGTTCCCATCCCACACCTGCCCCAGCTCCTCTGTCCATTGCTGCTGACAGGCATCGCTGAGCTGGGGCAGAGAGCGCAAAGGCGCTGGTGGGGAAAAAGAGGTAGGTGCATGTCTCGGGTGTGGGCTGCTCCTCAGCCCAACTAGAGGCCAGAGTCCCCCTCGATACTGTCCTTGTTCCCAGCAGCAACTGCTGAGCCCAGGATGCATGCAAGCCTGGGGAGACCACATGCTAGCGTGACCTTTTTTAAAAAATTGAGGTGAAATTCACATAACACGAAGTTAACCATTTAAAAGTGTACAATCCAGGCCGGTGCAGGGGCTCACGCGCTGTAATCCTAGCACTCTGGGAGGCCAAGGCAGGAGGATTCCTGGAGCTTAGGAGTTCAAGACCAGCCTGAGCAAGAGCGAGACCCCATCTCTACTATAAATAGAAAGAAATTAGCCAAATGACTAAAAATAGAAAAAATTAGCTGGGCATGGTGGCCCATGCCTGTAGTCCCAGCTACTTGGGAGGCTGAGGCAGCAGGATTGCTTGAGCCCAGGAGTTTGAGGTTGCTGTGAGCTAGGCTGACACCATGACACTCTATTTCGGGCAACAGAGTGAGACTCTGTCTCAAAAATAAATAAATAAACAAAAGTGTACAATCCAGTAGAACTTAGTACATTCACAATTTTGTGCAACCACCACTTCTAGCTATTAGGTCATTAAATATGAAATGTCCAATTTCTAATCAAAAATTTAGTTTCTTGTATCTCATACAAGTATGCGCCTATACTGTTGACACAGTTTTGCCATCTTAACAGTAGCTTGTTTATGCCAGCAGCAAAGACGCCTGGAGAGTGAGTGTTGATGAAATCATGAAAGATGTTTTCCACAGTTTGTTGAGAATTGAATATTTTTCCTTGCAAGAAGTGCTCCAAATCCTGGAAAAAGTGATAGTTGCTGCAACATCTGGTGAATACAGGGGATGACAGAGAGTTTCCACGTCCAGCCTCTCTAGTTTGAGCAGTGTTGTTTGTGTTACATGTGGTCCAACGTTGTCTTACGAGAGGATTGGCCTGTCTCTGTTGACCAATTTCTGGTGCTTAATCTCAAGCATCCTCATCATTTCATCCAGTTGGTTGAAGTAGATGTCTCTATAATTGATTGACCAGGTTTCATTAGTGGATAATATCAGCCCTGGACCACCAAATAGACACCATTATCTTTTTTTGATGAATATTTGGTTTTGGACTGTGTTTCGGCTCTTCATCTTTATTCAACCATTGCAAAGGTTTGCAATTGTCAAAAAGAATCCATTTTTCATCATACGTAACAATGCAGCGTAGAAATCATTCACTTTTATGTTGTGACAGCAAAGAAAGATGATTTGTCTTGGATGCTCTTTAATTCATGCCGTACACCCCCCCTCCTGTCTATCCAGCTTCTTTACTTTGCCAATTAGTTTCAAATGGTCCAATACTGTTGGAATAGTAACATTAAATCTTGCTGCTATTTCATGCATAGGTTGAGATGGATTCGCTTCCACTACAGTTTTCAGCTCATTGTTATCCACCTTGGTCTCAGGTTGCCCACATGACTCATTTTCAAGATTAAAATCACCAGAATGGAACTTCTCAAACCATGGACATACTATGTGTTCATTAGCCACATCCTTCCCAAACACTTTTTTCATATTTTGAGCTGTCTGTGCAGCGTTGGTTCCACGCTGGAACTCATATTTGAAAATAACACAAATTTTTTAATTATCTGTAGTTTCACAAAAATTGCTCTTAAAAAATTTGAAAGATAATCTCAAGCCAAAATGTGCACTTGAAAGACTGACGATGTGCCTTCACAATAAAAATAGCAAGAAGCGATCAAAGTGATATGCCAGAGATATCAACTGTCAAACTCAAGCACTTAAGGAAATCAGACATTTCATACTTAATAACCTAATAGTTCTAAAACATTTTCATCTCCCCAAAATAAATCACGTTAAGCTGTCATTCCCTCTTGCCCCCTCTCCCTTGATCCTGGCAACTACTAATCTTCATTTTGTCTCTATGGATTTACCTATTGTGGCTATTTCAAAATAATATGTAGCCTTTAGTGACTGGCTTCTTTCACTTACCATAATGTTTTCAAGATTCATCCATGTTGTATCCTGTATCAGGTCTTCATTCCTTTTTACTGCTGCGTAATATTTTGTTGTGTATACCTATATGTACAACATTTTGTTTATTCATTCATCCACTGATAAACATTTGAGTTGGCTATTATGGCTATCTTTTTACTTTTATGGATAGTGCTGCTATAAACATTCTTGTACAAGTATGTGACTGGGTACCTGTTTTCATTTATTTGAGGTTATAATTAAGAGTGTAATTACTGGGTTATGCGGTAATTCTATGTTTAACTTTTTGAGGAGCTCCCCGACTGTTTTCCATAGCAGATGTGCCATTTTACATTCCCCATCAACAATGTACAGGGTTCCAATTTCACCAAACCATTGCCAACACTTGTTATTTTCTGTTTTTGTTTTTGTATCTATCCTAGGGTGTGTGAAGTAGTATATCATTGTGGTTTTGATTTGCATTTCCTTAATAACTACTAATGTTAAGCATCTTCTCACATGCTTTTTGGCTCTTTCTATTTCTTCTTTGTATGTTTATTCACAATATTTGTTGTTTAGAAAACACATCCTTTCTACCCAATCTCTCTTGGGTGCCACAGCACTGTAAAGGGAACAACTTTCTCACTGAATGATTAAAAGTTACATACTGCTTTGTCAGGGTATTGTTTAAAATCATAGACCCTGCATGCATTACTTAAGGAATCCCTGCATGCATTACTTAAGGAATCCCTGCATGCATTACTTAAGGAAATTCTTGCTTTTGTGATAGATAAATTAACACCTAAATATTTGTGGTTTAATTCAATACAAAGCCACTGCATTGTTCTGTGACATTCAAATGCAGTTGTGCAAGAGGGTAGAGAGTAGTAGCTCCACTCAGTTCTGCAGGGGCCCAGGCTCATTCTGTCTTGTGGTTGCCCTATCTTTACCTCATGACTCTAGGGACCACTGTATAAAGGGAAGAGAGAATGAGTGACTACACAGGAATGGGAATGGGAAAGGGTGCTGGGGACCAGGCCTACAAGTGTCACTATCACTCTATTTTCCATTCTCCAAGACTCAGTCACATGAACTCAACCAAACTCTAAAGGAACTGGAAAGTGGAGTTTAGCTGAGTGGCCAAGAGGAAAAACCTCAGTTCCTACACAGATAGATGAGGATAATACTACCAGCTATGCCATCCCACTGGGTAGTCTTCAGGGCCAAGTGAAATCCTGGATCTGCTTTATAAAGTCTTGGTGATTGAACTGGGAACCAAACTCTGTTGTGACCATCAACACAAAGCACCTTTCCCTCTCAGGTGTTATGTGCTCTGAACAGAGTGGTTTTTAGTCCAGCAACCATCTGTGCCTCTTTTTTTCCAAATTCCTGTTTTTTACTACAGATCAACTCATGTTCTGAATTCTCTTGAGTCGATATTTGTTTAGAACAAGTTGGCAAGAGTAATTGGGAACCTCATTACATCACCTCCTGCAATTGTGCCTGAGTGCTGGCTGGCTAAAATATTCATCAACTTATTATATACATCTCTCCCCAAGCAAAAAATAAAGAAAAAAAAGAAAAAAAAAACTTATTATAAAGCAGCCCCCTTCTTTTATATTATAGTTCAGAATTTATGTTGATTTGTTTTGAAATTACTCGTGTAAGTAGGATCTACTTACTATCTGTGAGCTTCATTTCAGGGCAGTGAAAGCATCGTTCCAGAGTTGTTATGCTGAGCTGATGGGTTGAGAACTGCTGGATCGGGTCAGTGTGGTGTGACCTGCTGCTGTGGTGCCTTTTTCAATAGCTGTTGAAGGAATGAACGGAGAGGATGAGCGTAAATATTAAAATAGTGCGATAATGGCCGGGCGCGGTGGCTCAAGCCTGTAATCCTAGCTCTCTGGGAGGCCGAGGTGGGCGGATCGTTTGAGCTCAGGAGTTCGAGACCAGCCTGAGCAAGAGCGAGACCCCATCTCTACTATAAATAGAAAGAAATTAATTGGCCAACTAATATATATAGAAAAAATTAGCCGGGCATGGTGGCACATGCCTGTAGTCCCAGCTACTTGGGAGGCTGAGGCAGCAGGATCGCTTGAGCCCAGGAGTTTGAGGTTGCTGTGAGCTAGGCTGATGCCACGGCACTCACTCTAGCCTGGGCAATAAAGTGAGACTCTGTCTCAAA
>VSMD01119406.1:0-27153 GCA_008750895.1 Mirza zaza | reverse complement strand
AAGACACTGACCTTAAAAATGGAATTTTCACTGTCAGAGCAAAAGGGTGACCTTAGCTACCCCTTCATGGACAACACAGAAGTTGCTACATAAAAACTTCCTTGGCTTCCCTCTTCCTGTCTCCCAAATTTCTCACCATTACACCCATTTCCTTCCCTTCCCTCCTGGCTCCTGCTTTAGAAGTCGAGTCTATTTTGCTTACAGAGACATTCTAGTAAGGCAGATGGGGGTGTCACCGAGGTATTCCTCATAACTTCAAGTTTGCATGCTGAGAATGAAATTGAGAGAAATGTAATTAATGAGATTAGCCATCTGTACAAGTAATGTCCCTCAGTAATGAGAGGCTAAAGTGTTTCAGGATCATCCAGGCTCAGTGCCTTCAGTGTCCTTTCAGAAAATCATTAGTCTGTCTAGGACTGTAGTTAATCAACTGGATCATAAAGACATGAAATTTGGAAACAGACAGACATGAGTTTAAATTCCAGCTAAACCACTTCTTGTATAAGTTTGTTCATTTATCGAACTTTTCTATGCCTCAGTTTTCCAATGGGTAAAATAAGGTTCATATTTCACATAATTTTGAAGTTTAATTAGGGAATTTATGTGTAACCTACACAGATGTGTCAGTAACAAGTGATGATGTCTGTATCTATAGTTGTAGAAATAGGACTACTTGTGGTAATTATTTGTCATTGTTGGTTTTAATATGTAAATAAGAACAATTAGTATGAAGCATATAAAAATTATGTCAAAGAGCAGTTATGACCTTGAACTATACAGCTGTCTTCCACCAATGGGTCTAAATTAGCCAGTCTCTTGATAGGTAAATTCCCAGGTAGTGTTTTGGGCTACTATAGCTCAATAGCCATTGAAATCACCCAATTAACTTTCATTATTCTGCTTCTTTGCACATTAACCAACTAGTTGTTTGTAATTTGAATTCTTAGGTAACTTACAGAGGGAGACAGAAACATTCTAGTCTCTTGTCATGTGTATTTCCCATTGTAAAAAATTGTCTTTCTGGTTTACACACCAAGTTCTTGTGAGTCGAATTCGTAGAGTTCATTCCTGAAAGGTTGGTTACCTGCAGGCATACTGACATAGTCAAAATTCTGCCTCTAAAGAGCTGATTCAGCCATGGGTTAGCCTGATCTGGTTGACGTGATACTCAAGCAACCAGGCAGCTTCTTCAGAGACTATACCTATGTTATCATCTTCCAAGTGCAGCAATAGTCACCCTTAGACTTGTAATATCCTCTCCCTTATTCTAGAATGATTCTCTCTCTCTCTCTCTCTCTCTCTCTCTCTCTCTCTCTCTCTCTCTTTTCTTTTGTCAAGTTGCTCTTCTCTGGTTTCTCAGTTATTTCTTCCCATGAACACATTTAAGTCTCCCCTCTTCTAAAAATTCTTTAATCCACTAGTTTTCCTCTCAAATTATTATTCTTTTATCATACATTTTTTTCACTGCAAACCTTCTTTAAGGAGCAATTTAGCCAAATATGGTTGATCAAACACACATTGAAACAATATTCTTTCTCTTCGAAATTCTTAAAATCATAAAGACATTTTTTAAAAATAAAAGGTGCCTAATTGAGTTCCAAAACCAAAAGGAGAAACCTCCAGGTGTCATAAATAAAGGTATATTCCACAGAGGTAAGCAAAAGATGAGACAAGAATGTCTCATGAAAGCTGAGACTACATATGGGCTGTAAATTCAGGGCACTGACAAAAACGGAAGGCCAGGAACTTAGTCTGGCATCCCACAAATGGTAGGAGGTTGAAACCTGGATGAATATCAAGCTCCAGAAGACAAAATTGGGGCCAGAATTAGAAAATATAAAAGGCAGTCCATTGTGATGACAATTGACAGATATATAAGTAAGAAACTATGTGTCTGAAGAAATATAATTAAAGCATGATATAAAAATGACTTCAAAATTAATTTGTTTAAAATTTTCAAAGAGGGCAAAAAGAGATCAGCACTTGTGAAATAAAATCAGACAGGTGTGAAACAAAGGCAGATAGTTATAAAATAAAGAAATTATAGAAATAAATTGTTATCCTTTAAAATGAAAATCTCAACAGATGGGCTAAATGATAGACTTAATTCAAGTTAAGATAAATGTAATTGAAGGATAAAATTGAAATGTCTCCCATAGCAATGCAAAGATAAAGAAATAAAAAATGTACAAAATTAAACAATAAAGAGGATAAATAATCACAAATATTTTTCTAATAGATCTTTCTGAAGTAGAGTGAAGGAAATGGAAATACTAAATATTTATATTTATATTTAGTATTACTAAATAGAGGTAATACTAAAATAGACAATGTTTAGAAATGTTGCAGAAGTGGAAAAAGACTTGATTTCTCAGATTTAAACATCCACAGAATGCCAAGATGGATTTTTTTAAAAGTATACATCAAAATGATCTGTAGTAAAACTGCAGATCATCAAAGAAGAGAAATTACAAAGGGCTACCAAAGAGAAAGCAAACCTATAAAGTATTAAAATAATAACAATAGCCCTGATTGCAGACTTATGTAAGCAACAGTGTATACCAGAAGAAACAACGTCATATATTCAAGGCACTAAGTGAAAATCACTATCAGTCTAGAACTTAATATCCAATTTTATTAGTCCATTCTGCATCGAAGTAATGGAAATACCTGAGGCTGGGTAATTTATGAAGAACAAAGGTTTATTTGGCTCATGGTTCTTCAGACCACACAATCATGGCACTAGTATCTGCATCTGGTCAGGGCTTCAGGGACCTACCAATCAAGGCAGAAGGCAAAGTGGGAGCAGGTGTGTCACACGGTGAGCAAGGGAGCAAGAGGAGGAGGAGGTGGTATCAGGCTCTTTTAACCAGCCAGCTCCCCTTGTGAACTAAAAAAGTGAGAACTCACCCATTATCACAGCGGGGGTACCAAGCCATTCATGAGGGATCTGCCCCTGAGACCCAGATACCTCCCACCAGGCCCTATATCCCACACTGTGGATCAAATTTCAACATGAGATTTCAAGGGGCCAAACATTCCAAACCGTATCATTCCACTCTAGCACACCAAATCTCATGTCCTTCTCACATTGCAAAATCTGAGATCCCTCTTTCTCGGTAATCCCCCAAAGCCTTAACTTTTCCCAGCATCTACTCAAAACACCAAAATCCAAAGTCACTTCTGAGACTCGAAGGCAAGTTCCTTACAGCTGTGAGCTTGTAAAATCAAAGACAAGTTATTGACTTCCAAGATACAATGGTGATTTGGGCATTGGGTAAATATTCTCATTCCAAAATAAATATATATTTATTTATTTATTTTTAACCAACCAGGGATCCTGGCCTCTGTCTCTGTACGATCAGGTTGAGCAGATAGTAAAAATCACTGTTAGTCTGTTTTGATTGATGGGAGAAAAAGGATTTATATGACTAGTCTTGATACAGCAACTATTGGCATTTTGTAATATAAATTCATATCTTTTTTATCCTTTTTTTCTCCTCTGAGAGATAGGGTTTTCCCTGTTGTTCTTTCTGTGTTGTCATAAAAAGTCCCATTCATATGGGCTTTTGCCATCTCTATCTTCACCTGTTTCTGGGAGAATAAGATAATCTTTGGAATTGTTTCTTCTCTGAAGAAACTATTAGATTAAGTTGCTTTAGAATAAGTACATCATTGAAAATTAATGGCCAAAAGATGAATCCTTTAAATTGAAAGATGGATTTTAGAAATTGCTCTTTTGTATTAATAGAGGAATTGGATTAAAAGGACACATAATTGTGTGGCTAACCTTAAAAATTCTCTTGACAAAATTAAAGAGCAAAATCCGACCTAAAAGATAAAAGTCCTTTGTATGTTGCTTCTGTGGGAATGATAGCAGAAGCCAATTCACCTTGCAGCCTAATGGTTAAAATTCTGTGCTATTACCTTAACAGGTTCAATTCCCCATCAGGGAATAAGTCTGGTTTGACTTTATGTCGCTTTTGCCATTTATTCCATGGACAGCCTTTAATTTCTTGTTTTCTTTCACCCTTGAGAGGAAGAAAGGCTTTTGGCCTTTTATATATAAACAGCTAAGAAACCAAGACCCTAAAAGAATATGACCAGATAGAAATGTAGGTTGTCCCTGGTTAATGGCTAGCAAAACTTTCCTTTCTTTGAGCTGTTTTTGTGGCTTTTTTGAATCTTGTAAAAACTGTTATCTACCTCTTTGGAGACAACACTTGCTTCCTTGATTAAGTTATAACCTTGGTTAAGGCTTATTGGTTTCACTTACAAGGGCATCTTTAGTTATAAAGTTCAAAAGAAAAAATATTAACTGTTTTTCCCAACTAACATCTGCTACTTCTAATGACTCGGGCTCCTTAAGGTGCTCAGGAAAAAAAAAAAGTGCCACTCGTTCCTCTTTTGAGGATCTTCTGTTTTCCTTGTAGAATAAACAGATGATTCCCCTTAGATATAAAACTACTCTCTTTTGTATTTTGTTACCTGACCTCTTTGGCTTTAGGGGATACCAAAAATTACCTTATATTGTGAGAAAATATTTGACCTTGGTGTGTGTCATATCTAGGCTGAAATGGCCATGTTGGAGCTGAATACACCACCAGAGGAGTCTCCTTTCTTTCAGCCTTAGACAAGAAAAGGTGTGTTTTAAACACTTTTAAAAAAATCTTTGTAAAAAATATATTATAAAGATATTGCCTGGCTCAGCCCCATGCCATCCCCCTCCCTCCCTCCCTCTGTCTCTCTCTCTCTCTCTCTCTCTCTCTCATATTTGGGGAACCCAAGATTCGATACAACTATCTCAGTGAAGCTGGTCTCCTTATAATGTCCTATGGTGAATGCCTGTGATTTTATGTTGCCTTGCCATGCATTATTTTCTTCTTCTTACACACCCAAACTCCTTCTTGAAAGGACTTAAATTTGCTCTTTCTGTGCTTTAAAATGTCACTTAATGCCCTATTTCCTCTAAGACTCAATGAGGGCTTAGGCCCTGTGTGAGACCAGAGAAAACTTACTTGTTCCATTCTCAATGGCATGGTTTAAATCCAACTATCCTTTTGAACTGATGAGTTTTGCCATTCTCATGGCTAGACTTTTAAAACCAAGGCTGTAGGATCATTGTATACATGTATATGTGTCAGAAATTAAGTAAATAAGCCCAAGTGCTTTTCAAGTTCATGTGACTTTAGTAATCTTTATTAAAGAGAGTTTTAAAAATCATTAATAAAGTAAGATGAAAACATCTTCAAAATTTAATTTAGACATTTTCACCTAAACCTGTCAGGTTAAAATCTATCTATCTCTGATAGACATTTTAAGGTAATAAACTTCTAATTCTGTAATTTTTTAATATTTGGCTACATTTGACTATAAGATTATGGACGGTACCTGTGCAGTTTCAAAATCCTTTTCAATAATTTAAAATCTTAAAGTCATGATATGATATGCTAAATTTAAAAGGATAACCATAAAATGTCTGAGTTATTTATAAGTAAGTTAAAATACTAAAATATTGATTATTAAACATAAGTTTAAGTTTATATACTGTCAATGGAAAAGAAGCCAAACTCTGTAAAGTAATTTAAAGAGGTTTATTCTGAGTCAAATTTGAGGACCACCATGACCCGGAGCCACACCCAAGAAGCCTTGAGCAAGTGGACTCACTGTGGCTGGGTTACAGTTTGGTTTTTTACATTTCAGAAAGACAGGGATTATAGGTAAAGTCATAAATCAATACATGGAATTCATATAGTAATTTGGCTCAAAAAGGTGGGCCATCTCAAAGCAGGGCTTACAGGTTATAGGTGGGTTTAAAGACTCTTTGACTTATAATTGGTTAAAGACATGAAATTTTGTCTAACGTCTTGAAATGTTCTAAGACAAGGAAGACTGTTAATCAGAGACAAGCTACTGAACATATTTGTTGTGTAAATTGAGGACCTACAGGTTTGTCTTGCATAGTCTTAGGCCTGCCTGTCAATGAGTTACAAAAGCATATCTACAAGAAAGGAGGAGGGCATGATGAGGTATGTCTGATCTCCCTCATCATGGCCTGAAATTCAGATTTAGAGTATCCCCTTGGCCAAGAGGGGGTCCATTCAGTTAGCTGGTAGTGGGGAGCCTTAATATTTTATTTCAGTTCATCATACTTTGACACCTTATTTTTATATAAGACCACATATATTTAGGTATACTAATAAAACTGGGGACTGATAACAGTTCAAAGTTATTTTAACTTTCTAGGTTTTTATTAAAAATAAGGGTTACTGAGAGTTAACATTGTAATTATGTTACCAAAACTCAGCACTCATCCTCAAGGCTGCATCAGAAGAAGAACAAGAACAAGTGGTTCAAGGAGAAGGAAAGAGAAGTTTATTACTTTGCCAGCAAAGGAGGAAAAATGGTAGACTATTGCCTCAAAATTCAAATACCTCCCCATAAGCAGAAATACAGAGCTCTTAAAGGGAGGGCCCTCAGGGGCTGGGCTCGGTGGCTCACGCCTGTAATCCTAGCACTCTGGGAGGCTGAGGCAGGCAGATTGCTCGAGGTCAGGAGTTTGAAACCAGCCTGAGAAAGAGTGAGACCCTTATACTATAGTAGAAAGAAATTAATTGGCCAACTAATATATATAGAAAAAATTAGCCAGGCATGGTGGTGCATGCCTGTAGTCCCAGCTACTAAGGAAGCTGAGGCAGAAGGATTGCTTGAGCCCAGGAGTTTGAGGTTGCTGTGAGCTAGGCTGATGCCATGGCACTCACTCTAGCCTTGGCAACAAAGTGAGACTCTGTCTCAAAAAAAAAAAAAAGGGGGGGGGGAGGACCCTCAATTCTAGGCTATTGTCATTAACAATTCTAATTGTGCCATCTCTGCCGAAGGCAAAGCCTATGACGGCTGCCCACCTAGGAGGCCCATTCAGACCTCTGCAGGCTGAGCCTAAGCTATCTCCTGTAATACAAAGAACAAAAGACATTACCCTGACCCTCTTGACCACCTGCCAAGGCAGGGATGCCTCAGTTCCCAAAAAGAGTGGGGGAAGTTTTAAAGAGATTGAAAAAAACTGCCATTTTTTTCCCTCAGGCCATTCCCTCTGTTACATATTTGCCACTCTCAATTTTATGTTTCCAAGTCTATGGAAGAAGGCATGACTACTCTGTTACAATTAATGTATGTAATTAAAGCTACCACATATAAGAGAAACAATTCTATATATAAAATATGAAGAAAAAATTGTGTGTGTGTGTGTGCTTTGTTTTTTGTTTTTGTCAGGGGGAATAACAGTTTCCACCAAAGCCAATTAAAAAACAAAAAGCCTACATGGCTAATGATTATTCTTACTGAGCTTTATGCAAATATTGACACCAAGTATGAGACTAAAATTTATTTTATAAATAAAATTAGTCTTACAATGATTTATTTTTAATAAAAAATGAGAGAAACTGGAGAGAAAAATATTTTTCAAATATATATATATATATATATACACAGTGTTAATTAGATTCTAGCCTTGTCCATCATTTTTGAGTTTTATTTGCATACAGTTTTTTGACATTGCCCCTTCTTGACTAAATTTTTTCTCCTCTGAGGGACATGATCTCCTAAAATTGAACCTTCCTAGTGACATAGGATTTGATTAAAAAATAAAAAATACAGTCATGAACTTATGCCTTCTACAATGCTTTATCCAAAAGATTTCAAAGAACAGGGGGGAGTATAAAAAGAAAATCAAAGTCTCAGAGCCACCCCCTCAGTTTCTGCAAAAGAGAAGGTAAAAGCCTTGGCAGATACCTGTAAAAAAGAGGCTCCACAGATCATTCATGAAGGAAATTTCTTGCTACCCTCCCATAAGCAAGAACATGCAAATTAAACCTACATATAGCACCTAAAACCAAAGGCTGTTTGATTCCACATTAATTATAAATTACAAGTTTATCTTATAGGTAACAGAACTGAAGACAAGACAAAATCAGACATTCTTCCAGTTACCCAGGGACATCTACATAATTGATGATTCCTTCATTCCCTTATTTCATGTAGAATATAGATTTCTTGGTCCTTACAAGAATGTAACCACTACCTCATCGATCCTCCCCTCTCCCCCAACATTTTCCTTTTTTCTGTATACCCTTAAAATGCTGAAGATTTCAACCTTCCCTTCAGTTTGTCTGTGGGTTTATGTTTTTCCCTGGCACATCCTCAAAACCTTGGCTTAATATGCCTCCATTGATTGAGATTTTTGCCTCAGTCATTTGGGTCAATAAAACTATATAGTCAATCAAATTACAAATGAAGAATCATATTTTTTAAAAAGAAGCATGTAGAAAGTTTAGAATTCACAGATTCCCACAGATAATACTGCTAGGGATATACTTTTAGTAAGAACAATGAACCCAATAAGAAATGACAAAATGTCAGAAGCAGATATGATCAAATTAATTGATAAAACATGATGATAAATCTACTATTTTGATAAGAACTGTAAAATCAGAATTTTCATATGTGTTTTGAAATAAATAATATTATAGAAAAAAAGATGATGCTGGGAGATAAAAACAGTCTGAGTGGCTTGTGTTTCTGCATGTCTTGTAAGCAGAGGTACTGACTGCCTTCTAATCTCTCTCTAGAGTGAAGGGCAATTTTCCTTATAGCCTTGGAAGATAGAGACAGGGTTTTCTCCCAGGCAAAGACCATCCATGCTTACTGCCCATTATAAAAAATTCATGCAGTCTCAGTTCAGGGTGTTGCTCCCTGTGATACAACCCAATTTGTTTCCAGGTGTCACCTGACTCTCCCTCTTGGTGTCATTGTTTGGGAATTAGGGGTCCAGGGACTTGGAAAATAAATGCCTGTACTTTAGCGATTGGTATTACTGTGACTAATAAGGTTTTTCATCTCTCACCCAGGCTGTGTATTCTGTTAGCATGCAAGAAACTGTGGCAAACTAACTTGTGAGTTTGCAAGTAAAGTAAAATCCCAGCCCCTTCATGGTTCCTGGTAGATGGGAATAGGAAGGAGAATTCAGAAAAAACTCATAGTGTGCCTTTTTCGAGAAGAGAAAAAAAATACTAACGTTAGAATATCTTGAAAAAATGTAAGCATTTTCATTAAAATATGGAAGTCAAATTTATAACTTGGAAATTGGCAGAGGAAATTAAGAGAAATGTAAAATTTTTAAAAATTTTTTTAAATTGATTATTTCAAAGATAAGAAAGACAGGGGAAAAAAACAAGAGAAGGTATAATAAATAGAAAATTATATAAAATAGATTGGCAAAAATAAGTTCAAATATATCATCAAATAAATAAATCAGTATACCTAAAATAATTGAAGGAATGGGCTTCATTCAGTCCATGAGGAATTTCACTATAATTAAATATTGCTCATGAGTAGAGGTGTATACATCTAGCTAGCAGATATCACTAAAAGTAGATAAAGTGGGGAAAAATCACGCTCCAGAAGTTCTCAAATATCTTTGATGAGATGATTGAAGAAAGGAGGAGGTTAAAAATCATGGATTAACCCTTTGCACTCAGGTGTCGAGTGTGGATAATGTCGAGTGGATAATGAGAAAAAAGCAAGCGAGTGCAAAAGGTTAAAAGCTACATATTCTTAGAATGTATCTTACATACCTTGTTACATGTTATATTCAGCTGGGAAAATTGGATAGCCACAAGTAGAAGACCGAAACTAGATCTGCACTTCTCACCACTCACAAAAATCAACTCATGATGGATAATGGACTTAAACCTAATGCATGAAATCATAAGAATTCTAGAAGAAAATGTTGGAAAAACTCTTATAGAAATTGGCCTAGGCAAAGAATTTATGAAGAAGACCCCAAAAGCAATCATAGCAACAACATAAATAAATAAATGGGACCAGATCAAGTTAAAAAGTTTCTTCTGCACAGCCAAGGAAACAATCAGAGAGAACAGATAACCTACAGAATGGGAGAGTATGTTCACATGCTATATATCCAATAAAGGGCCGATAACGAGAATCTATAAAGAACTCAAGCAAATCAGCAAGAAAAATCTAACAACCCCTTTAAAAAGTGTACAAAAGACCTGAAGAGAAATTTTCAAAAGAAAATAGACTAATGGCTAACAAACATATGAAAAAAGGCTAACAAACATATGAAAAAATGCTCAGCATCTCTAATCATCAGGGAAATGCAAATCAAAACCACAAAAAGATATCACCTAACTCCAGTGAAAATGTCTTTTATCAAAAAGTCCCAAAACAACAAATGTTGGCATGCATGCGGAGAGATAGGAACACTCATAAGTGGCTGATAGGAGTGTATCATTTCATCCAACAATCCTACTACTGGGTATTTACCCAAAAGAAGAAAAGACACTCTATAAAAAAGATACCTGCACTCAAATATTTAGAGCAGCACAATTCTCATAGCAAAAATGTGGAAACAACCCAAGAGCCCATCAATACATGAGTAATAAATTGTGCTTTAATAAAAGCACAATTAATAAAATGTGGATTAATAAAATGTGCTATATGTGTATCATAGAGTACTGCTCAGCCATAAAAAAATGGTGAACTAATACCTCTTGTATTAACTTGGATGGAAATGGAGATCATTATTCTAAGTATCACAAAAATGGCAAAACAAACACTACATGTACTCACCATTAAATTGAAACTATGTGATCAACATTTATGTGCACATATGGAAATAACATTCATCGGAAATCCAGCAGGTGGGAGGGAAGAGGAGAGGATGGGTAAATTCACACCTAACAGGTACAGTGCACACTATCTGGGGGATGGGCACACTTACAACTTTGACTCAAATGGTACAAAAGCAATTTATGTAACCAAAACGTTTGTTTCCCTATAATATTCTGAAATAAAAATGTAAAATAAAATAAAATTCAAGAGTCAGAAAAAAAAATATGTACTAGAAAGTTAGTGACTAAAGAAAGGCAAAGATACAAACATTTATGTAAACAAATATAAATTACTAAGACTGACTCAAAAATATATTTTTAAAACACATATCTATACCAATAACCAAATAAATATATTAAAGCAGTAACTAAAATTTTCCCTTTTTTCTAACACCCTATAACACTCATCACTCCATCAAGGAATCTGGCTCAAAAAACTTTTATAAACAAATCTTCAAGGAACAGAGAGCTCCAATATGTTCCAGAGAAATAAAACAGTAAAAGCCACTCACCTTATTTTATTAACCCAATAAAACCCTGATATTGAAACTATCTAAGTACAAGAAAAAAAATACATTAGCCAATTTTATCTGTGAAATGTACATAAATATCTGAATAAAATACTTGCAGATCAAACCCAATAGGTCATATTAAAAATATATTCATGAGCACATAATTATTAATCCTTTCTTGGAAGATAACAGTGGTTAATCAATAAGAAAAATCTATCAATAAAATTCACAGTATCAATAGGTTGGGTAATGTACAACTCACTGTTACCGAAAGTTTAGCACTTGTCCCTGAGGCCAAATCAGTGAGAACAAAGAACAAGGACAAGAGGTTTGAGGAAAAGGAAAGAGAAGTTTATTAATTTGCTGAGTGGACTAGCATCTCAAAGACTGCCATCCTGTCTTTAAGCAAAAATTCAGGGCTTTTTAAAAGGCAGGTTTTCGGTGGTTAGGCTCTGGTCTGTGTGACCAGTGTCACATGTCGTGGCTTTGGCCTGTTGTTGTTTACTATAATTTGTGGTTTCAGTTGGCCTTATCTCTGGTGACAATGATCTCATAACCCTTGTCCAGACAATTCTGTTGAGCCATCTCCTGTGGTTTAAGATAGTAGAAAACAAGTAACAAAGAACATTTTTTCTGCCCCTTTGATTACTGGCCTTGGGCAGAAATGCAGGTTTTAATTCCCAAAAAGAGTGCAGGGTTTTAAAAAGACAACTTGTAAAACATTTTGTTGCCCTTTTTCAGGTCTTTACTTCTGTTACAAATTGTCTCCTTATTTCTGTCATAGGCTGAGATTCACCACCTAGCTCATTTCCCTTCCTCACTGCCTGCCTAGGTATATTCACATCCTTTCAGCCCACTTTACAAAATAGCTGGCCTGAGTGGGCAACATCCCCAAAAGGGGATTTGTTTTTAGAAAACAGGGTAGATTGTCATTGCCTTTGAGATAAACTACATGTTCCAAATTAGTCTCATCCAAAGTTAATGCAAAGAACAGTGGCAGTAACCGGACTAGTAAATGTTACCTTGCTTCCTATCTGTCCCTTTTGGGATTTCAAGAGGGAACATTAACTAGTTGAGATAGAATCTGGGCATTCCTTGTTTTTTATTTTTTGGCTTTTTTTTTTTCACAATGCAACTTGATAGTATCAAAATACTACCTTGAATGCTTATCTACGCTAACTTCTTCTGTACATTCTTGTGTTCCAATAATTCTGCTCGTGCTGTTTCCTCAATTAGAACTGATTTCTCCCTTCCTCAATCAAGTTTGTTCTTTACAGAGATTCTGCTCAAAAGTATTCTTGTCTGTGAATCTTCTAGAAGCTACCTAGTTTGAATCAGTTCTGTAATCTCACATGTCCAGGTTTATGCCTATCTTATATTTACATTCTGGTTCTGCTATTAGACTGCGTGTTTCTTGAGGGCAGCAACAGTCTTGCCCTCAGTCTGTTTCTCCATCACCGTGGGGCATCAACCATTGTATATGGGAAGTATTCTAATTATATTTGTGTGATATTTTTAAATTGACCCCAGTGATATCCAATAGCAATTTTTCCAATAAATGGCAATGTTGTATATTAGCATTCTACAAAACCATAGCCACTACCCACATATGATTAATAAGCACTTGAACTGTGGGTGCTGTGACTAAAGAAATAAATTTTTAATTTAATTTAATTTGATTAATAATGTGAATGTAGATAGCGAGTTTGAAAGCTTTCTTATGACAGAAAATGAAAATTAATGGAAACTAATATGGCATGCTATTTGTTTTACCTGAAAAGTAACTGAAATCAAATTCATATTCATTTCCAACTTCAGTTATCATCATCATCTTAGGTGCCCAGTGGCATCAATTTGCTGCTCTTTTTTTGTTGGTCTGTGTGGTTGGAGTAGACTTCATTAAACTTATGCAGAGTTTGAAGGATTTGTAACCCTTGGGCAATGAGTATTATAATGGAAATATTCTAGACATGAGAAATGGGGACAACAAAGGCATCAAGATAAAACTGTGCTTCATTTAAAAAAAATCAATTTATTGGAGAAGAGATCGTAGAAGATACAGGAGAAGGCCTGTAATTTCTCTTGAACTTCATACCTCAGCTATCCCACCACTAATATCCTACGTAAGGATAATGCCCAATACTTTGTCTCTTTCTCTGAAGAATCATCAATTATTTCCTCTCTGTTCATTGAATCCCATTACAATACAATGAAGCTGTTATTTCTGATTATAAAAGGATAAAAAGAAAACATTTCTTTCGGCTCCTTTTCCCCTAGCATGTATCTCATTTTTCTCTTTCATTTCTCAGTAATCAAGCATTTGAATGATGCTTCATCAATCAGTGGGTAGCATTTGACACAATTTGTACAGATATGATATTAGTATCTTAGAAAAGGCAGGATTCAGCAACTCGCAGTGTTCAAAGTCCACAAGAAGGGCTTCTGGGGCACTATTCCTAGCTCATATTCCTCCCACCCACCCAGAAGCACCTTCTCAGTCCCATTATACACACCAGTTTAACCACAGAGGTTAACAACTTGTCAAAAGACCACAATCAATATTTAGCAGATCTGAAAACCAAATTCCTTTCTCTCTGACTTCTAAGCCTATTATAATAACATTAAATACTTTTATAGGACATTGAATGGGGAAAGTCACAGAAAGAGCCATTTCCCATTTGACTGAACGTATTTAAGCCATTTCCTATTTGACAGGGAAAGCACAAAGATATTAGAAAAAGACTGATTCTTAAGCACAGTTTCCTCATCTAAAAATCACTCATTTGATATACATTGCGTGAGAATTTCTAGAACACCAGATTAATAATAGCATGTGGTCCATCCGAGGATAAAACTTCACCATTGGGGTCACTAGCAGCTGAGGTAGTCCACAGCTTCAGAAAGTGAGGGGAGGAGTCAATTTCATAGAAATGCTACTTTCAAGCAAATGCACAGCTGGACTATGGGATAATTAAGTTCTCATGACCAGTGAATGGCTGTTTCTTACTGGTTGAATGGTTGTTTCTTACTGGGCATACATAGGGTTGCAACTATCTTATGAATTACACATACAGGGATACAACCATATTGCCCTGTGCTTGTTTCATGTTGTAGGCTTTGAAAAATCTTGCAAAATCTTAATATTATTTCATTTAATGTAAATGGCAATGGAATAAATTGATCAGAAAAACAACAGTTACAGTTTACTTGAAAATCACTTTGAAAATATCCTACTAATGGATCAGCTTCACACCTGTGCCCTGTAGCCTGCCAAATGGTTCCCCTCCAAGTGTACATGAAGGTGTTTATCATTAATCTGTGGAGTTCTACAAGGTCGGGAGTCTGCTGACCTTACTGATGCTGTTCTTCCTCTCTAGAATTGGATTCAGTGAGTTATAAAACAGAATTTCTTCTATAAAGGTAGTGGAGATCTGAAATCTTTTACCCTCTGTTCTAAAGCACACAAATGAGCTACGAGTCTAGGGCATTAGGCAAAATTCATCTGTTTAGTCAGACATTTATCAAAAAGAAGACAAAGATTTCCTTTTTTCCTGTATGGATATGTTCTTGAATTTAAGTACTCCTAGGAGAGGCATGTGAAGCTGAGCCATGGTGACTGTATTGAATGTGCTGAAAGATAACATCTTCTCTTAGAACTCTATTCCTGCATATTCCCATACTCAACCCTGACCGCCACCAGGTCTTCTGTGATCCTCTCATAGAGCCGGGCCCATTTTAAGTCCTTCACTGGGGCTAATACCATTGAGTGGCAAGCTATACCACACATTAATGAGGCTGGAAGGTTGACTGAGCTTTACCCGCCACAAGTATTGAATACATAATTCTCGCTTAGGTGCCTAAGCTTGATACCTTGCTAGTTGTAAATTAGGTGTCTATAATATGGGTCATAAGGATTATGTTATAGTTTTTTAAGTGCATTTTGGAGTTCACTAAATAACATGAACTCAGGAGAGGGCCTGGGGTGGGCAGCTGGGGTAGAGACAGGAGTGGGGAACAAGTCCTTACAAACACTATTCTTCCATAGTTCACTCTGTTGTTTAGTCATCTTTTATTTTGATTCTTTTCCATATTTTTATGTTTCACTGTTTTCCATGATATAGTTGCCCTATAAAAAGGGTAAATTGATTATTACAAAAAGCTTGAGGTACTTCTAGGAGAACATTGTATTTCAACCTAAAACCTAATCAGCATTTCAAGGTTTTCTTGATAAAATATTCTTCATGTAACCATAAGTTTACATTTGTCACTAGGTTAATATGTTGCATTATTTCTCTCTTAAGATTTCACATGAGCAGGTAACTTTTCTGTTAGATCCTCCAACTCTGCTCACAAGTCATCCTACACCTGTAGCTACCTGCTCAATGAACATCTTTCCCACTGCTCTATCAGCTCCAAGAACATCAGAACTGATCTGTTCCCCACTATACACCGGCATCTGGAACAGTACCTGACACGTGGTTGACATTCAATAAATAAAGTTTCTTTTTGCAGACGAAAGTTGCTCATTATTCAATAGTGAATGTTCAGATAAGTTAATCCTTCTGTCAAAAAAAATTCTAAATTTGTAGATAAATATTCACAAAATGCCACAATTTCAACTCTTCAAATTCCCAGAGCTGATTTTCTGACATGAGTACAGATTTAGGTGCAATGCAGCATATCATGACACCAAACATCACAACTTGAGAATAGCCTAAATGCTTAATGTGTTGTATGCTTCCGACCATGATGGAAAACAAGGACGGAATCAACTTAGAGGAAAGCAGTATTTACCTATGATAACTGGTAGGGCACAGGCAGTATATTTTTGGAAGTAGAGTTGTAATAGATTTGAAACAGTAATAGTATAAGTTACCACTAGATGCCATTCCAAAGTCAAGGGGCACAACAACAATGCTGTGTGTGCAACTGAGGCAGATGAACTCTGACTGGTACTGAAAGCTCACTCCACTCCCACACAGGTAAATTGAGTTAATACTGGAAGGCAGGGAGGGACAGAGGAAGGGAGGGAGGAAAGAAGGAAGGGCTGGAAGAAGTAAGGGAGAGAGAAAGGCAAAGAGAAAAAGAGGGAGGGAGGGAAAAAGGAAAGAAAGCAGAGAAGGAGAAGGTAGAAAGGAAAGGAGAGGAGAGGAAGGGAGAAAGGAGAAAGCTATAGCCAAGGCCACTTAAGGCAAGTTTACCTTAACTTCTTGTTACGTTAACTGGAACATAATGGCTACCGTATTTCACAAAAGAATGCACTTGGAGCTAACACATACAGGGCACTGGAAGGCTTAGCTGACAATAACATGTAAAATTAGCTCAGACGTAACTCGTGAATGCATTAAGATTTAGCTGTCCCTAAAGGGCAAATCTGGATTCTGGAACTGTGTTGTCTAGAGGTTAATTTGCCTGACCGACCAGAATCCCTCCTGGGAAGGAAGAAATCCACCCTCAGGCTGAAGAAGAGGGAGCAATTTCAAGTACAGCAACCTCTGTCATGAATACAACCCCCACAAGAACACGTCCCCATGAGGACAAGCAACAGTTTGTTGGGTCAAATGCTGCTTGAGCTATATATATATATAAAATAATATGCTTACAGGAAGCAAGCTCTACTTTTCCTCAGATGCTCAGATATTTCCTCAGCCCAGAGCCCATGAACTCGGCTCAAGACTAGGATTAATGACTGTGACAAAACTGAATGGTCTGTCAGCCCTCAGGGACACAAATGGCTCTAAAACTGAATCTGGGAAGTATATATCCCAGGAAGAAGAGAAAGTCTTTCCATTTAGTAGAACACGTGGCACAAGACAGGGCATCAAGTGATCTTCCTTGAGAGACTAGAACAGCTTCAGACTTCCCTGCAGCAATGGTCTTGGCATCCACTAATACCGGAAGCTGCAGTTCTGGCCATGGCAAGAGGCACATTTGCAGGAGCTTCCAGAAGCATCCCCATCATCACAGCACCACAAATCAACTGCTCTGGAATATCCTGAGAAACCACTTAAAGAACCCTTTGAAGGAGGACTGAGGCCTCTGTAATCGTAGGGAGAAGTGGAGTTGGAGAACACTGTTTCTGTAGTTGTACCCCTACTAACTCTTAACCAATGTGATCCGGTGAACAACTGCATACACTCTTGAAACAGCTAAAAAATTTAATAAAGCTTCCAAAAAGCTACTGCAAAATACTTTATTTATATGTTAAATGTTTCTGTTTTTCATTTTCTGAACCAGTGCCAAGAACAAATCATGCACACATCACATAGGACTATAAAATGAACCACAAATAATTTAAGACTTGTCAGACAGCAACTGGTTCAGCTGTGGACCAGCTTCACACATTGCATCTTCAACACACACAGCAGCTGCACTGCAAAGAGCACAAACCCTAAATAAAGGAGGAATGATAAAATTACTGCTAGGATTAATGCGATAAAGTAACTTGAGTTCCACAGTCTCTGTCTGTAATGTATTCAAAAAACACAAGTAAATTATTTTTATCATAAATGCCCAAGACTTTTGCATAATTGTTTGAATGAACTTGTTATTCAAGATTGGAAATGTCAAAATTAAGGTGAACTCCAGAGTATCACAAATCCAGTTTTCAGGGATATAAATATCACAGAAACCTAGGCTTAAATGTGTGATGAAAGGGGAATGGAGTTTGAGAGCTAATTATGCTATATCTGCTCTCTGAATCGCTCAAATTCACTCTCCATAAGTGCATAGACCACACAGTAGTACCACCAAAAAACTCAGAATTCAACTAATCTGACACAGCCGCAGTACAAAAGAAGGCTCCAACAAAATGTGAGTGAAAGCCTACAGTTTGAAAAAAAAAGTCTATGGTAAACTTTTTTAATATTGCTTTCACTAAGTATTTAGTAATGTTACTCTAAACTTTAACTTTGATGTTAGACATATTTGAACCTGGTTTCCAGATCTACAATCATTAACTATAGTCCCTAGACAAGTTATGAGTCCTTTGAGCAAGTTTACTGATCTTAGGATCGTGAACAATAATGCCTCATAAGGTTTTATAAGGGTGAATGATATCATGTGTGTGTCACACTGTGCCTGGCTCACAGTACATACTTCATAAATTGTAGATATAACTGCTATTTCAATGGATGCTGTTACATATACTAATTTTACAGTTACCATCATTTGATATTCCTACTGCTGCTAAGTGATCAAAGGTGAGCATTGAAAACACTGGATATGAGAGTAATGAGTTCCTATATTTTCAACTACAGAAATATAAGAATAAAAGTGATGACTATAAAAATTCTGAATATTGAATCATTCCTACTAAATTTTTCTCTATAAAGCACATTGTGAAATTAACAGTGTGCTTGCAGCATACTTTATTAAAATGCAGAGGGAATCCCTTCTTTCTTTAGCCATTATCCTTTGGGAAGTCTGCCCAAAAGATCCTAGAACATAAGGACTACATGACAGCTGCAAACAACAGTGAGTATCCTGTTGAGATTTTAAATATCTGCTATTTAGTAGTCAGAAATGACAAACTATTAATAAAATATACCAACCATATATTTTTAAGCAGAGAGCATATTTATTAAGCCCATAGAATACTGTATATACGTCTATCAAGGAGACTACCAATGACATGCAAGGCAAGATCTCTAACATCTGACAACATACAATTATTGTAGGTGAAACAATAAGAAACCATACAAAATTTCACAGCTTCTAAAGACTTTAGATTAGTAAAGGGGAGTTCAGTGAAGAGTGGAAGAATCACATAAAAGTTTTATAAAGGAAGCCAGGCGTGGTGGTGCATACCTGCATTCTCAGCTTCTCAGGAGGCTAAGGCAGAAGGATCACTTGAGCCCAAGAGTTGAAGGCCATAGTATGCCATAATTGTGCCTGTTTATAGCCACTGCACTCCAGCCTGGGCAACTGTCTCTTAAATAAAAAATAAGTGCATTGAAGTGGTAAGAGATGTTAAAACTGAACCATGACAGGTAGCAGAGAGCAAAGGCAAGACTTTTCAGGTAAGCACTCCATCATAAACCATGCCATGGAAACTAGCTCTACCCATTTGCAGGAACAGTGGGATCACTGGTTTGCAAAGCATTTTGCAAAACAGTACAACTTAAAATTGCATATAAGTCAGCAAGCTGATGACTTGAGAAAAATCTGTGTAGGGAAAATTAGTCTACATCAAAATGCCGGGTGATTTGTGGATGGCATAGACTGCAGACAGGAGAAGCTTGTGGGAGGCTGTAATAAGCTACATATGGGCAAAGAGGGTTTGGGCGGGAGTGATTGCAGAGGAGTCAAAAGGTAGAAGTAGTGAGGAGAAAGAGTCTGAAGGAAGATGGGCAGGTCACATTAAATGACAGGATGTAGGGAAATGTAAGTCTCTGGTGAGTTACAAAAAAAAGAAAACATTCCAAGGTTCTAAGGTAAGCCTGGAGCCTTGAAAAGAACCATGGTGCCCAATAAAAATGGAGTCCAAAAGAGTAGAGAACGGACCAAGAGGAGGAGAGTCAGATGAAAGTTACATCAGACAGGTAGAGATACAGTGTGTGCCTGTGGAGAATATTCCGGGATAAAGCTGTCGACTGGGCACCGCCAGCCTTGATGTGTGTGGGAGCCAGGGGAACAGAACACACCTAGTCTAGTTACAGTCACAGGACAAGGACTTGATGGTGGAAATAGATACTCAGAACCAGGAGGCCGTAAGGCCACACAAGCCAATGGTGGGGCAGGGGAGATGTCTTCAATATTAAGAATGCCTCAGAAACTACCTCTGTCAAACAACAAGTTCTGTTTGCTTTCTGAGGTATGTATATGACGACAATGGTAAGTTATGATTTGTGTGATACATTCCTCTCTCTGTGTGCCAGACACAGTCTAAGGAATGGGGATAGAGACAAGGGCAGGGAATTGGAAATGAGGACACCGGTCTCTGCCTCCTACCTACTCAGTTTGAGTCGCCGATGCTTGACAGTGACAGCCAGACTCCCTCAGTTCCAGAGACAAAATAGACCAGGGAAATTCGTGTCAGGATGGTAGGACCCAGAATTGGCCTTGCTATGGGAAAGCTGATGCCTGAGGTTTTGAAGTTTAAACATAGGCGTATCCACAACGAAAACTCCCCCCCATCTTCCACATTTGTCCCCACTCTTATACTTTGATCATACCAAAAGTTTTCCCCTTAAGGACATAGCAATTTGGACTCCTGCTGAGCTTCTCTGAACTCAGCCTTCCTACAACTCAGTTAGTGCCACTAAATTGGCACGCCTTTTCCTAGATTCCTTCCCTATATAATACAACTCAAGGGCATCTTTAATGGATACTGTGGATACTATTTTAAAGGGGATCTGAGAGTAGTAAAGTTCTGCAAATATTTCTCCTATTTCATATATATCTCAAGAGACATATTCACTAACAATCTCAAAAAAAAAATAATCTTCACTCTTTTAATGAAAACAGCATCCTCAGCTTTAACTTTCTCACTGGCAATTGAGCAAGGCAGAATGTCTTCCCACCTTCAGAAAGGTCTGCAGACATCAGAATTAGCGAACTCCAATCCAGGTAGCCCTAATAAAATTACAGCTGTCCTCCAACAGTGGTTTGGTTTCCACGTATATCAGAGCTTGCAGTCTTCTGCCTGTAGTAGCAACTGCTCTTTTTGTGTTCCATTCACTATTTTTCAAAAATAAAATTGGAGCATAAGAACATAAGAAGAGATCCAAAAAGGCATAAATCTTAAACAGTCCCAGGGCATTAAAAAACAAAGAAGAAAGAAAAATTCCTTGTCTACACTTAGTCAGGATTTAACCTTGCATTAAGTGCTAAGATATTCCCTTAAGCTGCAAATCAAATTGCAAAATTCAAATTCCATTTATTCACAATTGCGTATAATATTACAATGGCAATGAATCTATTTTTAGAAGACTACGGAAGTAAAATATAAGGGCAATCATTTAGAGTTATGGTTTTGTCTATGAAACGTTAACTCATTCACTAAGTGGCTTGGTTTCTTTTGATTTTTAGACCTAGTCTGGTTCGAAAGAGATCCAGCTCAATAAATACTTGAGCGTTACTAGATACGTGAAGATGAATAAGGCTCTATGGCCCTAACCTCTTTGGAGTCCTAATTATTAGGTCAGTGCAAAATCTTAACAAATCAGGGACTAGGTTTGGCAGGAATTGAGACAGAAGAAGCAGAGACGAATGTTGGTGTGAAGGGAATAAATTTTTATCCTGTCTGGTTGGAGGAAGGGGTAGGCATTGAACTATTTTAAGCTGGAGCATGATGTGATCCAATTTGCATTTTAGACACATCACTATGGTGATGATGGGTTGGAAAGAGGCCGTTTGGGAAGCAGAGAAAATAAGGAGCTGTCTCATCAGTGGCAAAGCAAAAGAAGGGGCTGCTTAGAGAGATATATGAAGAGTAGAATCAGATTGGACATGGGTTGAAAGGAGAGAGAAGAATCTATTTTCTCTGCAAGTTCTTTTACGCTGCCCACAACATTCCCAACACTGAAGGTCCTGCCCACATGAGGGAGGGAAGCATCTCTCTGCCCAAAGCACCTTCTCTTTGCCCCACAAGTATCAGGCCAGCTTTACATCCTAAGAACTAATGGCAGCAAGTGGTCATCAAAGTGACTTGAAGTGATCCAAACTGATGTTCCCATTCGTTCTTATTGTTGCATTTATTCTCACTTTTTCTTCACTAAGCCTAATGTAATGTAAAAGACAAAAAAACCAAGGGAGTCAGGCCATCTTGGGTTTTACTGGCTGTTTTCGTAATGAGAAATGTGACCTTGGGCAGATCATTTACCTTCTCTAAATCTCAATTGGCTTATAAAATACAGGGATCATGCCAGCTATAAGTAAAATTTTTTTCTAGATATGTCTGTTATGATCTAATCCAAACAATTCTGCTCTAGTCTATCAACCAATTATTGGGATACAAATAAAATACTGATTAACCCCAAAGCAGTTCAGGTCCATTATATACCAAATGATTTCTTAAAATTGAAAGTCCCTGAGGCACAATAGGAAAAGAAAAAGAAAAAAAAAAAAAACTTCTTTAAATTAAAAGAAAGACATAAAGAAAGCACAACAACTCAATAAGACTTGACTGCTGGAAAAGTGCTGATCTTGAATTAGATACCTAAGTTTATTGAGAAAATCACCAAATGAATTTAACTGTCTGACACGGAAAACTAAGGAGAGGTGTGTGCCACTC
Source organism: Mirza zaza (assembly GCA_008750895.1). NCBI lineage: Eukaryota > Metazoa > Chordata > Mammalia > Primates > Cheirogaleidae > Mirza > Mirza zaza. Next base: position 4,717 of record VSMD01119406.1, on the reverse strand, counting down.
TTGAACCAGTAAATCTCTATTCCCTAGGTGCTAGACTAACCCCCAATTCCTCTGGCCATCTTGCAAATGGGTTCTCTTAGTGAACATTTGTTTTTTTTTTTTTTTTTTGAATGTTTGATTTTGGTTTTGTCTAGTAGCATCTCTTCTTCTGGAAACAGCAGCGCCATTCTCTCAGTGAACTGCCTCTTCAATCATAAGCTGGGGGCTGATATTTTACTATGTAGCCTGGATTCACTTGTTGCAACGGTTTGGTGGCAATTGGGCTTCTCCCCTAAACTCACCAACCAGTGGGTTTTTTTTTTTTTTTTTTTAAGATTTTTCCACCTGGAGCTGAGTTGTAGAAAGCTTTTCTTTCTGATACTAAAGCTAGAAAGATACAGCCTCAAAGCCATCAGTAGACGAAGGTTTTCTACTAAAAGGGGGTAAAAAAGCAAGATGAGAGATAGAGATGGAAACAAAAGCAACCCCTGCAGGGTTCGAACATCTGTCCTTGTTCCCAAGACTCACGAAACTGCTCTGTTTCTTGCCTTATGAAAATGTCTTTAACTCTTCTTTTAATTCTTAAGCCTAGATTTGCAGCCAAAACTAGTTCAACTTGGGTTTTCATAATTTCTCACTGAAACTTTCCTGGCTGATATAGTGATTTTTACCATAAGGAAGAAAAGTGGAAAGAAATGGTTTAGCTCACTTTCTCATGACGGCTAGAAAAACAATATAAGTGCCCAAATAACAGTGACATGTCAGTGATGTCATCTTTAGGTAGAACAAACAACTAGATACACCCCCTGAGTTACAGTACTTGCTGAGCCACACAAACAGAAGAGTGGCCCTAACCAATAAAAAACTACATAACGTTTTGTTTTTATTGTTGCCATCAAAATGCAACAAGGTTTGAGTCATTTGCAAAAATTTTATGAACTCCCTTTTTAAAATGCTGTTGCTATTCAGTAAAAGATATGGAAAAAAGTCCATGTGATATGCAAAAATGGATGCTTATATAAACTATATTCTCACAGAAGACTTTTAGAGACAAGTGGGAAAATGATAGGTATCTATCCATCACTGAAGACCACCCAGACCATGCCAAGGGGATGCAGAGATGGCTATTCTATCTGCTTTTCAACTAGACTTTGAGAACAATATAAGTTAAAATTATTTTGACCTACAGGAAAAATTAGGTCTTAACAGCTAGAAGGAAAGGTTAGGGGAAATAAAAATGAAAATAACTATGAATCTCTTTTCATGAGAGTCACTTACTGAACTTGAACAGATTGGCTTTGAAAGCTTTAGGACATAGTCAACAAGCTAGTGCTAAATTCATTATGTTCTCACTTCTGCTCTGTGGTAAACCAGTTCCACAATGATCATCTCCACAAATTGTTTTATCTTTTATCAGATCAGGAGTGTAAATTTGGAGAAAGTTAGTTACCAAGAAGATAGGAAGCATAAAAGAAAACCTCTCTTAAGAAATTAGGAAAAACAGATTCATGAACTAAAAAAAAAAATTAAAGCAGAGTTTTAACATTTTTGTTCCAGAGATCCCCCTCCCCTCGGCAGTTTTGTGAATCCCATGGGCCCCTTCCTTATCTCTGTAAAGGGCATCACAATTTTCATAATTTTCCAAGTCAAATATTCAGAATCTCTTATTTCCCTCACCACAAGCTCAAGTACAAGCTGTTTTGTTGGTTCTACCTCCCTCTCCAGTGCTTTCACTCTAGGCAAACCTACACTAGTTTACTGCAAAATCCTACTATCTTGCATCTACTCTCCCCTTCCCCCATACTCTAATCAGTACATGGTAGAAAATAACAATTCCTTAAAAATCTAAATTATATTAGATCACTGTTTGCCTACAAATCTCCTCCAATGGCTTCACAATTTAATTTAAAATTATTAAAAATAATTTAATAAAATAAAATACTTTCCTTTGGCCTAAAAGACCCTACACGATCTGAATCCTGAACTAATGACATAGTAATGATAGTGAACATTTATTGGGCATCTACTATATTTCCAGACCCTGTTTTAATTACTGTTTGTGTCTTGTTTTTCATCTTGCAACAATGACCTATGTATTATTATTTATACACATTTTAAAGATGAAGAAACTGAGACACAAGCTAGATAATTTGTACAAAGTCAAATAAATAGTAAACACAGGTCTGTTATTTGAACCCAGGCACTACATCTCTGGAGCCCAGATTCAAACACTATACCATTTTACCTCTTGCTTCTTTCCACTCCTCTACCTCCTATGATCCCAGGTGACTGTGGTCCACATATACATCTCTCTGTTCCTTGACCGTATCAACCTGGTCCCTACTCTCTAGGACTTGCACCTGCAGTGTGCTTCTCTGGATTCTTCCCCCAGATCTTTACATCGTTGACTCCTTCTCATTACTCAGGACTATGTTTATTACAGGAACTGGTGGTTGCCAATCCAAATCCATCCCTTTTTGTACCTAATTTTTTCATTGTTTAACCTTCTCTATATATTCTTGTACTTAAGAAAAGTGACCCAAGCCCAAGCCCCAGTGGCTAACTCTTAATTAGTCTAAGACTTAGACTCTAGGCCAGTCATGGTAATGTCAGTCCCTAGGTAGGTGACACAATTTTGGCCAATAATGTGCAATATGAAGTCTGCTAGGAACAAGGATTCCCTTGCTAATAAAAAAATAGACCTATGGCAAGAAACTATTTCTTTTTGCCTAAGGACTTTGCCTAAGATATGTGAGGATGGAATGTGAGGATGGAATGTGTAGAAGTGCTGTAGGCATTTTGCAAGCAAGGAGGTAGCTAGTTTACAAGCTGAGATAGGCCTGTAAGGACTGATGTTCCCTTACACACTCAGCCTCTGCATTAACCACTCCTAGAGCCCTTCTGCCCCAAGGCATCTTTTTATGTAAGATAACAAATCCATCTTTTATTTAAGCTATATTGTAGTCGGTGTTCTGTTATGTGCCCCTGAACATACTCTGGCTGACACACGGTTAAAGCATCATCACCTCCCCGAGAGGCCTTCCCTGACCATCTTATAAAAGGTGTTTCCTCTCCCAGTCACTCTCTGGCACATCCTCATTTTTATTTTTCGTCATAACATGTATCCTCTGAAACTATCTTGCTTATTTATTTACCATCTGCTTTTCTCCCCAGACTGTAAATTCCCTAAGAAAAAGAATCTTGTCCGTTTTGTCCATTGCTAGATCCCCAGTGCCCAGAATACCATCACACTCCTCCATTTAAAATTTAAACCTTGGAAAATTATCTTAATATCTCTCTGCCTCAGTTGGATTATGAAGATCAAATTAGTTAGTTCATGCAAAATGCTGTAGAACTGCACCCCCCAACCCCCAGGCCATGGACTGGTACCAGCCCATGGCCTGTTAGGAAGTAGGCTGCACAGCAGGAGGTGAGTGGCAGGGGACCGAGCAAAGCTTCATCTGCATTTACAGCCGCTCCCCATCGCTCATATCATCACATAAGCTCCGCCTCCTGTCAGATCAGCCACGGCATTAGATTCTCACAGGAGTGGGAACCCTACTATAAACTGCGCATGCCAGAGATCTAGGTTGGGTGCTCCTTATGACAATCTAATGCCTGAGGATCTGAAGTGGAGCTGAGGCAGTGATGCTAGCGCTGGGGAGCAACTGTAAATACGGATTATCATTAGTAGAGAGGTTTGACTGCACAATAAATGTAATGCACTTGAATCATCCCAAAGCCATCCCCCACCCCAGTCCATAGAAAAATTGTTTTCCATGAAACTGGTTACTAGTGCCAAAAGGTTGAGGACTGCTGCTTTAGAAAGTGCCTGACATACAGTTAATGCTCAATCACAATAGCTTTTAATGTTATTTTTATTCTTACATAGGCACTCAATAAATATTTGTTAAATGAATGAGAATATAAAGCAATGAATTATCTGAAATGTGATATGATCACCCTCTTAATTAGAACACAATAATATAAGGATTTGTCTTATTCGAAAGAAACAGATTTTTAAGAGGAGAAGGAGACTAGTGGTAAATGTTGAAAGATTAACATCACATAGAAATCTCCATTTCCTGAAGGCAGAGCACACTAGAAAGCATTGAGTAAGTAGTAATAATATTAGTGGCCACGTGGCCCCATCATGGTGCAGGAATTAGTGGTGAACAAGACGGGCAAGGTTCCTGTTTTTATCAGCAGTCGTCAATCATGCATGAATAGGCCAAACATTTTATTTGGCTAAAAGCCAACTATGTAACAGGTTCTTGAATATTGTTAATGACAATTTAATCTCTAGAAAGACAAGGAAACAGCCAGATGAAACAACTTTGGACCTAGTTTTGACAATAAGAATAATCGATTGATAAAGTTAGAGTAATGTGAACTTTAAAAGAAAGTGGCCATGTTATCTTAAATTTTCTTTGTTCTAAGGAAAGAAAAGCAGGACATCATGAATTGTACACCCTGCTGTATGAATGTCTGCAAAATATTTAGAGAAAAGATATGCATAATTCATGGCATGAGACTCCTGAAGAGATTATGACTCAAAAGTGTTGTGATGTTCTCAAAAATGCAATTTTGAGTGCAATTGCAAATGATAAAATGAAGAGAAAAAGGAAAAGAAAATGAAAAAAATAGTGGCTACAGATATTTTCAAAAGAAAAATACAATTTAAAGGTATTCATGTCTCTTGTAGTTATCATCTTGGTAATGCAGTGCTAAGAACATA